>VUQG01035993.1:0-20809 GCA_015106755.1 Etia nguti
GGGACAAAAACGAACAAAAAAACTTTGCTGTTTAATTGCTCAAAATACACTTACAGTCTGAAAGAAAATGAGGAATGCGACAAAGTGTTGATTATGGCACATACGGTGGTCTTTTGGGGGCATTGGGGTCCTTGAATCGCTTCTTCTTCTGGCCCTTGGGAGGCACGTAATTCTTCATTTCCCGCTCATAACGCAACTTGTCTTGCTTGGCCATGTCTTCAAACTTGCCTTTCTCTTTTGGTGACATTGTCTTTGGAGAAACACAGCCAGTTTTAAACAATCTAAAAAATAAAATACTGAATTTAGAAAATTAAAAATAAAATCTGATATTGTGAATAATTCCTTTTACCTTCCATCGCTCAGAGCATTTCTTGGAGAACTCTGAGAAGTTGACACTGGCATCAGGGTGTTTCTTCTTATGCTCCTCCCGGCATGTCTGCACAAAGTAGGCATACGAGGACATTTTGCCCCTCGGCTTCTTTGGATCCTTCCCCATTTTGGCTTACTAAATTTTAAGGAGAAAAAATATATAGTTTTTAATTCAAAGTATCCCAGCACTTTCATGCAATCTAAGTAACAGCATCTGAATGGCCGTGGCCAATTGTCTGCCTCCTACTCCATCAGTTCCTCAGATCTATTGTTTAAATTGGGTGGTGGGAGGAGGGTTCCTGGGGTGACTGATGATCCATTGTATGAAAAGGCCAGCATTTATTAAAACTACAATCAGCTACACATTACTCTACTGGCGCGTTAGATCAAACGTTTACCCATAGAAGCTAGTAAAACCAGTATAGTGCCGCTTAATGTTAGCACTCCGATAATATAACGTGAAGCTAACCGGCTTAAGGTTCTACGTCAATACATTAGCTTCCACCTCATTTGATTGTTCATTAGCTTTTAGCCATCTTGCTTTGTGTCCTCTTGCTATCAGCGTTAGCCTTCAAGCTAGGCTAGCATGTCACGGTGCTCATCTCGGGAGACGATTATGAAAATGGCTGATTAGACTGCTAACAATGACTAGCTGCCCGTTTTCAAACACCCCTCACGTCCTTCAGGACAAATTCCCCTGTTACTGGTGTCACCTGTCTGAACGCTACAGATTATTCGACTTAAAGTTCAGTGAAAGTGGCAGTAATGCCGGAGAATGATGCTCTGCCTGTATCACCGTACTCCGGTTGCCTCAGCACCAGTCAACGGTATTAGCCTACATTCAACAGCTAGCTAGCGTTAGCCTTTATGGTAGCATCCAGCCACCTTTAGCACGCACCACAGCAGCGGACGTTACGTTAAGCGAAGTGCGGCAGACCATCAGGGATCTTGTACTTTAACCCAATGGGCACTTTATATTTGTTATTACTCATGGCCGTGATGAATGTCACTCTTCGGTAACTACTTAGCCAAGTTAGCAAAGATAACGTTAAACACCAGGAGCTTGACACTGAGTTAGCATCCCATTCAGCTCAGCCATGCAACCAACTACGTACAACGGTAATGTATACTGTGCAAAGCATATCCCAGAACATTGTTTCATTCATAAGAGCCGCACACTATTCGATTTGTTTAAGATTACATTTATAGTGCTTACCCCTACAACGCTATATGAGGCCAGCCGCACGTCGGTACGTCTCAAACAATGGGACAAAAAGCACCGTCAGTGCGCGGTCTTTTGGCTGCGAGGATCCGTCTGTGTTTATTCTGTGTGCTGGGCACCGGCTGTCGGACATTGGCTGCCGCCAACTCTTGGAGTATCTTATTGGACACGCGCTGTCAGTCCTGCTTGTTGAACGGTTGGTTGTTCAAACCACGGCGGTGTGATGGCGCTCGGCTTGAATGGCAGTGAGTTTAACTGAAGGGAAACACAAAAGGAAAGAAATGCAGAGCTCATTAGTGAAAAACAAAAAGGAAAGACTCCATCAATGTGAAGGTACTCCTACGCTTACGTTAAAGTAGCATTATCAACGAACCATATTGTTTTACGTGACACATTGCTTTGAGAAAGGGTATTTGTCCCCGTTCTGATTTATTTATTGCCTATTTACCACACGTACATGTTTAAGCAAGTTTTAATATTAGACAAGAATACATTTTTAAAAATTGTTTTTAAATGATAGTTTCATTTATTCAATGAAATATTAATTATTTTTAAATATTAATATTAATCAATTGAGTAATATTAACCACATTTTTTGGAAAGCAGAGTTCAGTTTCACTGGCTATAGAAAGCACTTAATTGGGTTTTGACAAAATGAAGTAGTCTAAAAGATCTCAAAAAGCACATCATGGCACAATCTTCACATTCCCAGGTTTTTCCAGCCTACTAAAATTACTCAAAAGAGTGGACTGACAAATCCAGGAGGTCATAAAAGAACCCAGAGCAATATCTAAAAAACTGCAAGTCTCACGCCTCAGTTATCCTGAATTCCAGACTAAGTCGGAATTTCCAAGTTCCCAGTTGCAATTGTTCAGTTTATTTCAGATCAATTCAGTTTTTTGGGGTTTTTTTTTTTTTCAATTACAACAACAGTTGCTTTAAGATGCTTTTTTTTTGTCTTGAATGTCCCCTTGACTCCAATTTTCTTCTCTGAAAGTTGGACCAGCCCCACCAACCTGCAGCTGTGCATAATACAAATACAGCATATTACAAAAAGCAATATTATCCTGTATTGCTTGTGATACATGAATGGCTCTTCCTTGTTAAGAAGCAAATCAAATCCTGTTTTTCTTTGCATTTATTACTGAAATGCACTGGAGTAACATCACTCCCGAGTTCTGTCACCCAGTGTCTGAGGTAACTGGAATGTGGCAATAAGGTCAGTGTTCATAATTCAACAATAAGAAAGAGACTGGGAAAAAGTGGCATCCATGGGCGAGTTCACTGCTGACCAAAAAGAACACAAAGGCTTGTCTTACATTTGCCAAAAAACATCTTCCAAAGAACATACCAAAACTTTTGAGAAACTAGTCTGTGGACTGACGAGACAAAAGTACAACTTTTTGGAAGCCTTGCATAAAACTAACACAGCATTTCATAAAAAGGACATCATACCAGCAGTCAAACATGGTGGCGCTAGTGTGATGATTTCGGGATGCTTTACTGCTTCAGGTTCTGGCAAACTTGCCGAAATTGATGGAACCATGAATTCGGATTTCTACCAGAAAATCCTGAAGGAGAATGTCTGGCCATCAGATTGTGACCCAAAGCTGAAGTGCAGTTGGGTTATCCACAAGTCTAAGTCTCTGAATGTCTCAAAAAATAATAAATAAAAGGACGGTTTTAGAGCAGCACAGTCAAACATCGAGCTTAAATCCAATTGAGATGCTTTTGTGTGACCTTAAACAGGCTATTCATGTTTGAAAATCCTTCAGTGGGCCTGAATTAAAACAATTCTAAGACTCATTTCCAGTTATCACAAATGCTTGATTGCAGTCATTGCTGCCAAAGGTGGTTAAACTACTGGTAGTTATTAGGTTTAGGAAGCACTCACTTTTTCACATAAGGCCCTGGAAGGTATGGATAGCTTTTTTCTTTTAATAAATAAAATCTTAATTGAAAATACACTTTTTTTATTTCTTCAGGTTATCTTGTTTAGCATTCAGTTTTGCTTGACTATCTATAGTCAAAAAAAGGAAGAAACCAGAAAGGAGGCAAATGCTTTGTCCCAGTGCTGTACTGCTTAGTTACTGTTTGTGCATTAATAAGAAGCCCTTTTGATGCTGTACTGCTTTAGCTTGAAGCTAAAACTCAGAATAACAGTGATTTTTTTGATGTCACATCTAAATTATTGAAGTAAATACGATGGCTCAAATATAATAAAAGTTAGGGAATGTAGTGCTACCATTTTTAGTAGCAACAAAAGTAATAATAGCAAAGTTTTGAGGTGACTTCTAATAGTAAAAACTTCTGAAGTACATTTTATTGTGTGGATATGGATGGATGAACAAAGCCAAAATGGTTAAATGTTTACCTCCTGCAGCTATGAAATATCTTACTTTGTGTCATGTACTATTGTTAGGAAAAAAAACAGGATATTATCTAAAGTATAGCCTATACAGTTACAAGATGTGTAATACAGTTGAAAGATGTGCAGTACAGAAGAATTGCACATATCTATTTTAATGTGTTTTATTTATAAAATGTTCAGAAATTATTAACTCTATTGCTGTATGTTATTTCTCTTTGAATTGTTGATGAGTTGAATATTGATTACCGCAAAATAAACCCAAATGGACTTAGTTACTACCCACTATCACCAGTAACAGACATATAAGGCACCTCTAACAATGCTAAATTTTTAATTCAACATCTCCCCTGCTGTGCTTCTGTTTAAATGTTGTAGGTCTCCATAACCACTGTGCATAGTACATCCTGCTTGGATCAGCTTTGACACTGTGTAGATAAAGCTTGTATACGTATAATGCTATAATTTTAATACTCGCAGGAATTGTCTGCCTATGCTTTTCATCAGGATACCAATGAGCTGACTTTTCATCTAAAAATGAAATGGATTTAAGTACACTGAAATCAGCTATAAGAGGAGATGCTAAAACAAACCAGCGGTCACCAATGGCAACAAAAGGTAACGTTAAACCAAGAATAAGTAAACACAGAAAGAAACCTAGTATGGAACTTAAAATGTTTTCTTACATTTCTTTTGCATGTTATCGTAACATCGAAAGGTTTTGTGTAAGTAACGTACATGTTATCCCGGTTTTGTATTTTTTAAAATCATTTTTTATTTTTGTTATTTATTTTTACATTTGTTTGCAGTTCATTCTTTTTCACTTACTTATCTTTTTTTTTATGTTTTGTTTTTTCTTGTTAAAAAATGTTTAGTTTTTTAAATATATTTTTGTGTTATTTTTAGTTGTTGTAATATAAGTATTTGTCATATTATAAGATTGGGAAGTTAGGAATTGTACAATTGTTCCTTATAACACAAGTGCTTGAAACACAGTCACAATATCCTATTTTTAAACTCCCTTAATAAACAGATGCACCAATTACTACTCATGTTTTTTGTGGCAATTTTTGAAGTTCCCCTCAGAAAATTTCTTTCACAGATCCATTTTGCAGTGTCAGAATTCATTTTTGAACTTATTATTAAGTAATAGTAGTTGTAGTATTGTAGTAGTTATCTATTGTCAATAGTGTTATAGTAGTATTGACAATACATAGATCATATATGTAATTTTATTTACCCATCGATAGCAAGAGAGCACATAAAGTTATTTCAATATTTCAAGCAAAATCTGTATAATATTACAAATAAAATTCACAAGTAGCTGAATAAGATATACAGTAAAAAAGACACATTGTTAAAACATTGAGCAATAATATTAGAATTAGGTAAAGTTTAGTTATATAGTGATTTTCAAAAACAAATCACAAAATCATTTACAGTATAAAAAAGAAAGAATAAAAATGCTATAATTTATATCAACACAAAAAATGAAACTATACATTTGTCAAGCATATCTCATGGTTATCATTTCAATGTTTGTTAATATTAAAAAAAATTTTTAACTTACATTTAATTAAATGTTAATTAGCTATTGCAGTGTCTATCTTCAGAATCAGAGTCAGAATACTTTATTAATCCCTAAGGAAATTATAGGTTACAGTGGGCAGCACGCTAATGGCGCATGCGCACTTACAAAGGAACCTTCTGACCAAACTTATACAGTGTTTCCAAAGTATTACAGTGAAGTACAGTTTTATTTTTAGTAAATTTCTACACTTTAATCGATCAAAAAAGTAACATTTATTTTGAGCACAGTTACATTACAGAGGTATGCATTAGCCTTTCTAGCCTTTGTTATACTGCCGTTACTATGTAGATCAAAAAGTTTAATTTGAACCCAGGTTTAGATGTTTATGTTGTGCCATGTCTACACTGATTGAAATACCTAAAAAAAAAAGAATTTACAGTATAGCAGTATTTTTCCCTAGGGGGCAAACAGTGGTGGGATCCATATGAAACATCTCACAAAAGGCAATTCGTCTACCAGCCGAGTTCAACTGCAGATATTTTCCTGTAAGTAAAATCATGGACTTATAAGGCTCTAAATAAGCATACACATTATGTGTAGTTGTGTGTGTAATTATGCGTCTGTGCTGGTACTTATGTAGGAAGCCCCTGTCAACGTCATTGATAGACTCATATTCACAGTCTGGACCTTTTGGTTCAAGTATATACAGTAAGGACTTTAGCTGGAAGCCTGCCAGTAAACCTGAATGCATTCGAACAGGAACAGCCTCAGGGCAGAGGAGAAATAACCCACATCCCAGCAAGGTTAGTACCAAGCCTCAGTTTTACACTTATAGTGAAATGGCATGCTTGACCTTTCACAGTGTATTGTAACCTTTAAATCAAACTATTTTTCCCCAAGTCTTTCATGATGTGGAGGCTGCCAAGGGATGTTGCAAGAAGCTCTGACCATATTGCATTCCCTTTGAAATGTCTCCCTTCTGAGGGTGAGATCCGTAAGGCCCTAACCGCACAGTACCTCTCCACCTACAAATGTGACTTCATGGGTACACCTCAAGGTACACAATTTTCAGTCAGTCTCATGTATACGAGAACTTGTCAGAATGGCTGAAGACATCCGTGCACACAGGAATATCCAGATGTCATAATATTTCTCTCTACAGTTCATTTTCCATTTGCCACTCATTTTCTTTTTGTCATGGTATTTTCTTTTTGACAGGGTACAATGACACTGAAAAAGCAGCCGGATGGCTTGCACCTATGCACAACAGGCACCGCGTATCACTCTCTACTGACACTGTGATGAGGGCCAATTACCGCCAGCCAAACCAAAAATCTGAACTCCTGGCCAGTGTTTCTCACTGCTGCAAAACAGATCCAAATGTGACCTGCCACGGTATAGGTACTGTCTACTCAAAAACTACAGAAGATGCATGTAAACAGCAGCTCTGGTGATTTGCAGTGTATTAGATGATGATCCTCTGTGTTACAGTTCCCACTGTTGTTCCAAGGAACTTGCACATTCAGAAGAGACGCACTAATGTAACAACCTATGACCATTTTTTTGGAAAGCCAGTCAATACATCTGTGATTAAGTCTCTGACGCCCCAGGAGCTGGAGCAGTTACACAGAATTTTACCTGAAAGGGGTTAGCATCAATTTTATTTTTATTTTTTTAATGTTTTAGCATCATAACAGATTGTTCAGTGATTATGGTTTGACAGACGTGCTTATGTTGGTTTTTATCTTTTGGCTTTACAGAGCAGGAGGCTTTAAAAGTGGTTTTGAGTAAAGATGTCTGTCCGAACAATAAGGAGAAAGTCAATAAACTTCCAGCAGCTGTGCGTGAATCAGACTCGCCAGAGTGGAGATCAAGCTGGCCAGGACCTCACTGAATTTCATCATTTTATATTAGCTTTTTGTGTTTTTATGTAATCTGATTTCACTCTCGAAAATCAGCACAGTAGTATTATGAATTAAAGATGAAAGAATTAATTTTTGCTGATTCAGTTTTTGTGTGTGTGATAATTGTGACCTAACCTCTGTGCCCAATAATCAAATGTTCTCCTGCTCCTCTTAATTTCATATCCCATACTGTATATTCCCCCATCTGACTTAACTCAATTTTTATACAACTTGATAACAATAAAACAAAAATGCTTAACCTTTGTTGACACATATTAGCAACTGTAGGTTTGCAATGTAAATTAAATGAATTGAAAGTTAAAATGTGGCACAGTAGTTTAAAATACAGCACAATATCTCAATAGCTTATATCTATCCATTTACAATGTTTACATGGTCACAGCCCTGATTCTTTGCAAGCACTGGGTCTTGTTTTAAGCTGTGTAGTCTCAGTTGTCACTTTTGGTGTCTTAGTTACCACGGGGCCACCTGCTCTGTTCAGGTGTAATGCATAAGTGAGTATCAGGTGAGCTAGTGTAAGATCTGACTGATAAACGTCTGTTTGGAGGTCTCTTTGAAGAAATGTTTAACACCAAAATGTGCCGTTTGCATCACACCAACCTTTAAGATACAGGAATGAAAAAGAATGCCTTTGGGGAAAAACGTTCGCTCTTCTTCAGCTTCAGGAAGATTAGAGACTCAACATGTACACAGGTAATCTGCTCTGTTATTGTTTACACTGCCGCCACTGGAAATCACATTGCTTTTACATGTCAGCTCCAACAGAGTTTAAATGTCTAGACAAGTGATAAAAGTTGAAGCCTTGCTTTGTTCTCAGTCTTGGTTACAAAATGTTTGCTGTAGTCATGGGGCTTGTGTTGCCATCTGTGGTAGTACTTAGTAGTTATCCTGTAATGCAGGAAGTGCTGTCACCTGGGAATCATAATCACATTCCTAGGATTAAATAGATCATGTGCAACATCGCTGATGCTTCTTTTTCAAACATGTAAGAATTTTGATTCCTCTAATAAGTCCCTTCTTGTATAAATGAAGGCCAAACGTTATTTACCCATATATCAAATCCTCCAGCATCCTCTCAGAACTGAGTGGTTTAGGGGAGAGGACAAGAAACACATCTGGGCTGGGATATCGGGATGAGAAAACAGATGATTCTTCAGTACCAAGACGACTGACTGACAGCAAGGATGGAAAAGAACAGCCTGACTGGTTGGTGCAAGAGCTGCTCAAACAGAGTAGACGAAGACACTCTGTCACACTTGGAGATAATGAGAAAATCACGAGACAGCAATATCACCTTATCAATTCAACTTACAACCTCAAGGTAAAAATCTAAATATTTAGCTAAATGTGAAATCAAATGAGTGAATAAATGTTAACCAAACCATCTCTCCAAGAAAAAAGTCCAGGTGGGTTAACATCATTATAAATTTGAGCTTTCTTTTCTAGAGTTGCTACATTTAGCCTGAAGATGTCACTAGAGTGCTGCAGTTCTGAACTCGACTTTACAGACCCTGTTACAGATCCCGAAGAGCTTTTAAACTTGACTACAGCTGAAGCACATCCTACCAGTAGCAGCATGGATGTGAACTAATGCCAAAAATGCCATTTTAAATCAAGTTGATGATCAATTTACTTGCTCCCTGACAGCACATCGGGCAGGACAATCTATCCCAGAGCCCAGGATGGCCATGTTTCAGGCCAAAGTAAAACAAACATTGTGGCTCAGCCAACTACTTAAAAGGTCCCCAGTAGATTCAAATTCAAGCTTTCAAGCTGACAGAAATGATAGAATTATGTGGGAGGCTGGTGCAAATGCAGCAGCTCAACTTTGTGGGTTTCAGTTGCAGATGTCAGTCAGACTCCTAGCTAATGTAATGAGCAGTGCGCCTTAACAGATTAGGCAGAAAAGGCTCAGGAGTTCAAAGTTATGCATCTCTTATAAAGGGATCTGCAAGGCAGTCGAGGTTATGTGAACACTTTTAGTCCTTCCATCACTCTGGCTGATTAAACAATTATCTCCCCAGTTCAGGAGATACCGTGGGGAAACCTCAACCCTAGTTTCATCCTTGAGGAATTAGGCTGTTTATCCGTGTTATTTATTAATGATAGATCAAAGAGCTTCATGGATCAAGGACCAGTTGCTAGGAAACCATGGAAAATCTGAGGATAGGCCATTAACACAGAGAGCATGGCCTGCCATCCGGCCTCGTGGAAGCATCTTTGAGACATGACATTGCTGGTGGTGCCTGTGGTGACCATTACTGATACTCATTATACTCTGAGGTTGAGCCCTAATCATATGTGCTGATAATGGTTCAGTGTAAAATAAATATATACATAAATAAATACTTTTAATTTGCATTTTTAGCACTCAGATTTTAACAGCTGCCTGGTGTGTGGATTTAAATGGAGTGAAAAAATGGAAGAAGCATATTTACCAATTACACTTAATTACTTGTTTTATTTTTCACCATGCTGATTTATTGTAATAATCCAGGCTGCCTTGCATAATAGTAACTGTTACAATTCCCTCCTTCCAATTAAGATTGATGAGAAGATATCACTTGAGACCCTCCAGAAACTGAAACTGGCATTTGAGGTATTGCGTGATCTCTTCTTTTAAAAAAAAAAAATCTAATGTCTGGTTATTCATTTCTGAAATGTGATTTGATTTTTCTTTGCAAAGGAATTTGAATCAGGTGGATTGAGATTCATTGATGTGGCCAAATTTGGACCTATGATGAAGAAGTGTTTGGATTTACCTAGTGCAGTAAGACAGCATGACATGTATCTTTGCATCTCTGTCTCATATTTTTTAAAATCTGCCTCATCTGTATTTCCCTTTATCTGCAATTAAGGCAAGTGCCTGATTAATTTACCAAAGAAAAGTGTCAGTTCATTCTTCCACTCTTTAAATTTCACAGAACTACATGGAGATTCAAAGATTATTTAAGAAGATTGATTATTTAGGCAAAGGAACGATTTCATGGGTGAGATTATTTATATGTTTTTTTTTGTGGAGAATACACCCCTTCAAAACACTTTCCCATGTATGTAAACACCAGGATTATGCAATTAAAAAAAAAAAAAGCTAGACAGCAGTAAAATTACTTTGGCTAGTGGGGATTTGTGAACCAAGTATAACTAATAATTATCAGAGACCTCCTAGTGCTAGGCTGACTGTAAACTAATGTATTCATCTTGTGCAGACTCAAAGGTGCAGTAATAGCATGTATTTTCCCTGGACATTGGATTACGACCTTTAATTTAATTGCAAAATTTTAGAATAGTAAAGAAAATGCTAAAAATAATTCCAAAAAGAATTAATACAAATGTAATAATAATAATATGAAGAATGAACACTGGCATTTCTAACACATAACATAATGTGATACAGGGTGAGTTCTGCACATACATTCTGCAGCAGTATAAAGGGCAGGAGGAAACTGCAAGACGAAACAACCAGGTGGCCTTCATTCTGCCAGCCACAATGAATTCCTTTAGTCATGGGATTCCTATTGTGAACATCCAGTCTACCCATGATGGCACCATTGTAACAGTGCGAGAAGATGGGTGTGCCTGCCACTGGAGTCCTGAACTTAAACCCCAGAAGACCAAGCACCTGTTTGTATGTTTCAGCTTGTGCACATTTACCTGAATGCTTACTGTCAACACATCCCATGATTACTTCCTGACAACTTTTTCAAGTCTGTTGCATTCAGCCATGAGTTAAATAGTTCCTGTTGAACATTCTTTCAAACCACCTTACCAATGTACATATTTTTTTTTAAAAAGACCAGTAAGTTCCTAAAAGAGGCAGATATTGTGACACTATGGAAATAATTACTCATACTGGAATATGCAGCACATCAGGGAGGAGGGCATTTTTTCCAAAATGCTCTAAATAAAAAAAAAAAGCATTTAAACCGTTAAAATTGTTTTCACAGTGATTGTAGCATATTAATATTATTTAGCTAACATAGCAAACAGCAAACTCAGAACAGCAGGTTGATTGTAATTTCAAAGTGACCTTGAATTTTGACTTTTGTAAATATGAGTTTTTAATGTATTTGTTCATTCTCACAGAATGAAGATCCAAAAAATACAAAGTCAAAATGGGCAAGTGATTTTGCTCTGATGAGCGAGTACAACAAGCTGATGATCGGGACTGGGTAATGAGAAATGGTGAAATAAAATTTACTCTCATTAACTACAGGTCCCGGGCTCTGCTAAGTTTGGTTATGTGGATATCTTTACTATCGTGCAGGGACAGAGAGCTCCAGCTTTATAACCTTTCCTCTCTGGAGCCTTATTGTCAGATCAGTGAACTAGAAACAATACCCCTGACAGTGGACTACAGGTGAGCAGCAATTCTTCATGCTAGCATCGTCTTATGATTACCTAAATTAATTCTTTACACAGTGCTGTTTGTTTTTCTGCTCACAGCTACAATGGCCAGGATAAATGCTGTGTTCTATATGGAGACTCTGAAGTAGGTCTTGTTATTAAAAGCTGATTGAATTATCAAACAAAAATCTGGCAGAGATTTAACCGCTTTGTCTCTTAGGGATGTGTGACTATTATTTTAATATCCTCTGCTGGAGATACCTTCAGGTAATGTTGCTTTTTCAAATACTTACACTCACTTAAATTCAAGTTTTGTTTCTGTTTTTAATTTGTTCTAGCTATTATGAATGCATTTTGAAGATATTTTTGTTACATTCATATAGTCACTAAGCATTTTTTTACTAAAATATTTTGGCTATTCAAAGTTAAGTATTACCTCTGATTTTCTCCACTACCAGATGATCAAAGAAAAGCCTGGGAGAGGCATTAACCATTCATAGACAATCATATTTCAGCACTTCAGTACTAGTTTTTCTCCCAAATTGTCTTGATGGCTTGATCAAAAAGAATTTGCAAGTTAAAAAGAAATGAGAATACCTCAGAAGACAAGATATATTTACAATGTGTTTGGTGATTCTTGAGCATAATACACAGCAATTAAAAGTTTGGGATGCTCTACTGAGTAATATCACCCGCTTTACAATAACTCCCACACCACTTTAGTTGCATAGTAACGGCAATACTGAGGCTATTATAAGATGGCTATTATGATTTGCTTTCTTGAGATTTTCTTTTTCTCTCTTTTTTTTTAAATTTTAAAGTTAAGGTCAGTTTTTCATCCTCCACTGATTGTGGAGTATGGATCCTCAGTGGAGGATCCTCTACATACACTGTAAATCCAATTTACTGCTTCCTCTAGCACAGTATAATTTTCACTTTTTATATACTTATAAAAGCCAAGTGAAGGAATTTTATCATCAGTCACTTTTGGTGCCACCTGGTTTTTAACTTAGTGATTTTTATTATTTTTTTCTGTTTTGTTTTAATTATCATGCAGTACAACAGTAAGTTACCTTGATTTGAACACTTTTTTAACACTTTTGAGAGTTTATTTTTATACTGTTTCACTGAGGATTAAAACGTGTATTTGACTAGTACTGTAAGAGAGCATGTCATTTATTCAAATTATGAAGCAACAATCTGTAAACTGAAAAATATACAATATTAGTCACATCGGCAACTTCATGTTGCTGGTTATGTGATTTAAAATGATACCTTAGATTCTATGTGTCCCCTAATTATACATAACCTACATGAAGTTGCATCTCTGAATGTCTGATCATTTTCAGGCCTGACTGAACATCTCCACATCTCTTTTTATAGGTTATGGAATAAACTGCCAAAGACTGAAACTATACCTAACATAGCAATTGACCATGCAGTGCTTTCTCCAAACGTGGCTTTTATTAGATGGAAGGTTCATCATGACTGGGTGACACAGGTGACATTTTACCTTTTTGTGGTTATGCACACTTTCCATATGAAGAAATATATTGAGGTTTGGTCACGTGACAAGCTATACTGACTGAAGAAGATGTGTAGAAAGTATTCAGTCATGGTGTGATATTATGAAATGAAAGTCCTAAAACAGAAACTCTTCTTTCCCAATTTAGATTAAATATTTTCATAGTCTTCAGGCTGTTGTCTCCTCATCAAATGAAGAATCTTCTTCTCTTGTTATAGGTAATTTCCATTTCTGTCTTTCAGATATAGTATGTTCAGTACAATACCAGAAAATCATACATTTATTGTTGTTATTTGGACTTAAATGTACATATTTACTTGTCTGCATTAGATGCATACACAGTGTCTGTAATGAGAGAACCAAACCAAAAATCACACATCCTTAAGATGGTTGTTAAAAAATAGATTTAAAAAATCAACTCCTTTGTATTCTACAGTGTTCAGTAATTAAACCCAGTGTTGAACATTAGGTAGCCTGGATGGATAGCTGTGAGAAATGACTCATGATGACTCATCTATCACAAATTCCCCAATCTATTCCCACCTGTCTGTGTGCGTGATCACCCCGTATGTGGGCATGTCCACTTGCAGACTTGGTCATTTATTCTGATAATGACTTACCCTTGGTGCAAAAGGCATGTTTTGATTGATGCTTGTACACAAAGCCTAAATAAAATGTGTATTGTCTATGTTTTGTTTTTTTGTTTTTTTTTCGTTCTTGAGGCTGCATGCTGCCTTTAACAGATGCTGAGCAACAGCTGAGTGAAATTAAAGAGACCTGTTATGAAGGTAAATCCAAGAAGATCCAACTGAGTTGGACACCACAGGCCCGGGCATCATGTGATCAGACTGTCTTTAGCATCTACAAAGGTGTCAGGACCTTTGACCTCTGTCAGAAGCACAGATTGCTGATTACTGGAGGCCTGGATAAACTTATACGCCTGTGGAATCCACGTTATTCTGGGTAAGGGACCTGAAGTCATTGGGATTTTGTTCTTTGAAGTATTATTTGTTTAAAACACAATATTTTTTTCACCTGATTCAATTTCAATTTTAGAAAACCAACTGGTATTTTGAAAGGCCACTCTGCTCCTATCGTCTCCATCCGCATCTCCTCAGAAGACAATCAAATCTTCTCGGTCTCAACAGACTGCACTGTGAAAGTGACTGATGACTCATTTTTATGTTTTACATGTGATTTTATGTTTTCCAAATTATACAAATGATCTACGATTCTTATTGTTGTACAGTCATCAAGCTCATGGGCATTTCTCCAGCAGTGTTAGAAAACTTGGCATAACTTTAAGTTGTAAATATAATGCAATGTTAAGTCTAGCTTAGTTTCCTATTCACTTTTCAGTTTAGTGCCACCATGTTCCAGTGGAGATATTTGCACTTTTCTTTTTAGTCCACTACATTTTAAATTTCACAGTGAGTCGCAAGTTTTATCGCATTACTTGATAGATGATTACAGATGAATCATAATAATAAGGATTCAGTGGTACAAATTAATACTGATAGAAGCCATCTGACTGTATATACGGTCATGTGAAAAAGAGAGTTTCTATGGAGTTCTGTGAAAAAGTAAGTGCCCCGTTAGTGTTGGCCGGGGCTGCTAATCAAATACACTTGATTGACTGATCATCATTGAGTTTGCTAATTTGGAGCATTCATTGTGTGTTAATACAATGATCAATCTTCCCAGGAGTAGACGAATTCACCCCAAGGTCAGACCATGCAATGCTCAGAGAAAGTGAAAAAAAATCCAAGAGCTATATCTCAGACTCTACGGGCCCCAGTTACAATATGAAATGTTCATGGCAGTACAATTATTTTTAAAAAACGACTGTTCTTCCAAACAATGGCAAGGTTGCCAGGAGAAATCCTCTTCTCTCTACTAAGAACAGCAACATGGTTAGGTTCGCAAAGCTGCATTTTAACAAATCACAAGACATCTGAAATAATGTTCTTTGTACACACCAGACCAAAGTGGAGCTCTCTAGCCATAATGAACGATGCTATGTTTGGCAAAAATCAAACACAGCATATCAGAACAAACACCTCATGTGAACAGTTAAGCATGGTGGTGGAGGGGTGATGATTTGGGCTTGTATTGCACTGGACCTGGGCACCTTACAGTCACAGAGTAAGCTATAAATTCCACTGTATACCAAAGTATTCTAGAGACAAATTTGAGGCCATCTGTCTGACAGCTGAAGCTTAAAGTGGGCTATGCAACAGGACAGTTATCCCACACATATCAACAAATCTACAAAGAAAGTAATCAGGGTATCACAATGGCGAGTGGGCCAAAATTCCAGCACACCAGTTTCTCACACACCAATATGAGAAGCTGATCAAGTAATACAGAAAATAATTACTTCAAGTTTTTGCTACTAAAGGTGAATCTGCAAACTATTGAATTCATAGTATTTAGATGTAAGATTTAAAAAATATTTTACTTTATTTTTCACATAACTGTATAACTAGTATACTTTATTCTCTCATAAGACATAATTTATACTATGGTTAAAAGGGTAAACAGTAAACAGTGTGAGGTCTTTCACTGCTGTTCATCTGTTTACTTCAGATTTGGCATCTTCAGGATCAGTGTTGCCTGTTTACAGCAGACCCCAAAGCAAGCCGGATTCATGGTGATATATCTGCATGCGCATATTCCCCTGCAATGAAGTCTCTGTATATTGCAGCGGACAGTATGACTATGCTCCCTCTGAAGTTGAGGTAGGATGTCATGCCTTTGAGCTCAGTTAGCGAGGGGGTCTAATATGCTCTGAAGTTCAATACAGCTGTTGATTTTAAACTAAAATCCTACTTTCATTCTGAACATGGAGATTTATTTTTGCAGAGATGGTTGTGTCTCCTTAATACTAATCTCGCTCTAGTTAATTCATTCCTTTTCTTATCTTTTTCTTCTATCAGGCAACGGCTTCACCGTCACTTCACTGTTTCTCATAATGAGCCTGTTTTGTGCTGCGGTTACAGTAAGGAGTTTCGTCAGGTAGTCAGCTGCACTGAAGGATCTGTGAGTAAATTACTGCTTTGCAACATGTTAATCAGCTTAGGAGTTCTACCAAAAATGAATCCAGTTTCTGTTAAAACAAATGCCCCACCATCATATTAGATATTCTGAAAATCAAATGTTTAATAAACCTGAGCTGTTACTGGTTTTAGGTTGTGAGAGTCTGGGATTTTGACACTGGGTGTCAACTTTTTGAGTTTGGTGGAAATCGTGAACTGTCTTCTATCACTTGCATGACATTTGATCCCAAAGGGAGAAGGTATGATACAATATATAGTTTCACCTTTTATATAATATAATAAGCCACTACCTTATCATACTTATGTTACATTGCCTAAGATGCCATTCTCACATCGTATCTTCTTGAGTCTGCAGACTCATCACTGGAGGAAGAGATGGATGTTTAAAGATCTGGAACTTCAACAATGGTCTATGCCTGAAGACATTAAAGAAAGGTGTGGGGTTTTTTCTTTTTGTTTTACTCTCTCAGAAAGTTTGAAACACTAACACTAAAATGTTACTTTGAATTCTTTTGTCTCCCTGTAGATGGCGAATGTCGTGAGGTGTGTGACTGTATCTTTCTCCAAGTCCACAGGAATTTGTGAGTAATGATGTGATATTTGGAAGTGTTTTTGGCTTAGAATAAATTTGAATCCACGCTGAGCTTGTGCAATTTATGTTTGAAGCTATGTGATGTCAGTTGGAAGGGACCGGAAGATTGACATTTACCCAGTGAGTATAAAAGAAATGAAAGAATTCAAGGTATTATTTGTCAGTTGTATTTCAGAAATCCCCATCCAATTATTTCTTCTTTCCTCCATCCTTCCATCATGTTGCATCCTATTTGCATTTGTTTACACTGTCATTACCAGCTAACCTCCATTCTAAAATAGAAAAAAAGCCAGTTCATATCGCATATGCCCTTCTTAAAATTGTTTTATAAAACCAGACAAATGAGGGAGAAAAAATGGTGCACATTTTTAATCCATGTTTAATGACACATTTTGTCCTTAAAGGATGTTTTAAAGATGAAGGGAAAAAAAGTATTGCTAATATAAAAAATACAAAATGCCTCCCTGTTTGCTGATTAAGCGTCTGTATTTTGTCAGGACATACCTGAGGATCTTCATCATGTTCAGAGGCCACAGGCTTCATGGCAGGATGATCTGGTAATTACGAACACTGACACAAATATTCTTTTGACAGCAAGTCTAGCAACAGACACTCAAGCTAAAAACATTTTTAAAAAGGTGTTTAATGCCCTCTGATTGAGCTTGTGACATGTATTTTAGGTGAAGCTGATGTCAGCCAAAGCACGGGCTTTTGTACTAAAGTGAAAAAAGGCCAAAGTGAGTCTAGTGGAAAAAAACAGAGTTGTAGTCTCTCTAGCTGAATCACACCCTTATTTGTGTCAAATTATCACGGTGAAGTCAGTGTGTTGTTTTAAATATACACTGGAGATTATTCAATAATGCACATGATCATAGCATTGAACATAATCTTATAATAACTGTTATAACCTGGTTGTATACAAAATATTTAATCACATCCACCATTAAAATGCTTTTCATACAACAATTGTAATGCATTCTCATAAGGTGCCATTCTGCAGACTGAGTGTAAATTCTTGGACTGCCAGAGCATTTTGCTGGTCATACTTTTGTGTGAAATTTTAAATGCGGAAAATTGCCAATGACACAGTGCTACATTTAAGTAAAAGAAAATAGCTACACCTACCTCTTGTATTTCTAGACAAGCTGAAGCCTGCATCTGATTTTTCAGTACCTACTTAGGTTTGCCTATGTAATCAGAATGCTACACACCACACCGTGGTGCATTTTATCCTTCCTGTCACAGAACAAATCATCTTTGTACATTATTTAGTAGGGGCTGCCGGGCCAGTCCTGACCATGCTTTGCCTCAGTCTCTGTTGCACCTACAAACAGTGAAAATAAAGCTTCCCTACTGGTCCTGTGTTCATATTATACAGACATATAAAGAATACTATAGTCTTAAGAAAGTCCAAAGGATAATTTTTGCTGACTGGCTGAAAAGCTCAGAGGGAGAGATGGGTAACAAAGCTTCCCTGATCTCTGCCCTACTGTGTAGCATTGCCTGCAGACAGATTTTAAACTCAAGCAGTGAAGTATCCCTTCCCTTCCCGTCTCTCCTCTCCTAACCTCAGTTTTCCACCTTTACTCCTCTCATAAAAATGTCCTCATAAATGTCTGACAATACTTAATTATGCTGGCATTTTACTAATTTTATTCCGTACACATCAGCGTCCTCACATCACTTCTTTGGGTCTTAGTTCCAGTGCAGCTGAACTCTAACCTGTCACCTATACTTGTATTTCATGGCACGCTCTGCTCCACACAATCTGAGATCCTGCTGAAATGAGGATGTTTCTCTCACTGATTTAGTCCAGAATGCAGACCTTGAACACAAATATTACAGTGTCTTATAAGGTTTCTTATTATTTTGTGTATACATAAAATTATATCAAGATTTGTTTCTAAAAAAAAAAAACACTTAAAAATTGATTAAATCTTATTGCGATACCATTAAAATGCAATCATTTCTTGATGAAGAATCAGAAAAGATGCCTTCTTTTACCACCTTCTAGTGTATTAATAAACAAGGACTCTATGTTCTTATATAATGGCATTTGGAGATGAATAATGCTGACATATATGTAGTAATAAGATTCAGAAGTATGTTTTATTCTATTTTAAGACACAAGAGGAAAGCTCGGCATGATCTCTTTTGTCTGACCATCATATCTGGATATGATGAGGCAATGCAAATCTGAGCCCCAAAAAACAAATTATGCTGCTTTGGACACTAAACATTTAATCGCCTCCGCAGATCAAGCGAATCCTCACTTAATTACCAGGTAAAATTACCAAGTGCTCAGATTTCTTTCCATTTTTTTGAAGGTGACTAGTGCTTTCAAAACTGTGTAATCAACCCCCCCAAATATCAGCTCATAAATTACAGTTTTTGTTTCATCTAATCTTACCTGACTAGTTTGGTGGAGTTATCTCTGACAGCGGAACACAGTTCTGCATACATGAGCAGCAGGAGAAAAACTGATTCTCATTAATGCTGTATGATTCATTGGATGAGGCGACTCCCATGCCCTTCCATCTCTTTCATTATGCCTCATGGTTCCTTTCACCCTCAAAGACGCCCATTAACAGAACAGAAAGGCTACATTACAGTGGCCAGGAAGAAAAGTGACCCCTTTGATTATCTACAGCGGGCTCTCTTGAAATTGTTTTTCATTAATGGCCTGGAGGAGGAAGATCAATGGGTTGTTTTATATGTACTGCTCTCCTCCCCATTACCCACTGAGCCTCCAGTTCAGTGTGAATTTTTCAGTTCCTCCAGATGGTCAGTGTTGTGTTGCATCTCATTAAACTTTAAAAACATGACCCAGTTCCGCTAAATATTTCACTTTGGCACGGAATATAATCTAAGTTCAAAATGCCATCTGCTTTTCCCGGTTCATGGTGTATACAGTTTCACATTGGCAGCGTCACTCCAAGCAAAATCCTCCTGTTGAGTGCAGTGAGAAATAAGCACATGAAGAACGAGATGAATCACTTTGTATCAGTGTGTGAAGTACAGCAGCAGGAGTAATGTTTGGCTTGTCTGCTTGCTCAGGGGTTTGACATCAAATGAGTTGCTAATCCATGTGTGACATATTTGGCTCTAATATTTTAGGCAAAATCAAGACTTCAGTGAAAACTCTGACATTCATATAAGCCCTGAAATAACTCAAAATATTCACCATCCTGATTTCTCCCAGATATTTAATCCTTTGATTTTTCATTTCCTGTAAATTATTGCTTGACAGAAGTTGACCTTTCTGGCATTTACTTATTCCACAAGGTTCACAAACTTCTTGATCATTTCTCAGCTGATAAGATTCAGGAATTGTTTTTGCAATATTTTACAAAGTATTCACAATCAGAGTTAAATGAGAAGACTGATATATTGTTCAAATTGTGCTGGTTGTATAATTTTTTTCCTTTTTCTTTCTTTTTTTTAATATATGAAAGAACTGAGAAATGACATAAGTTAATCAAGCTAGCTCTTAGAAGTCCCATATATGATTTGTATCAGTGGGTATAGTACATGTGTAGGATTCATTGTTTAGTAAAATGTATTTAGTAAAAAAAATCAAGTGAAAAAAGGTTGGTTTCCAAAAGAAATATTACTTCTTCAGAAACAATGTGGATGTATTCAAATTGTTATGTATTTAAGTAGTTATAAGCTGTTACGGTAATGCAGATAAAACACAATGAAATAACATATGTGTATGTGTATAGAATCCCCATTAATAGTTCCATATATATGTGTGTGTGTGTGCGTGCGTGCGTGCGTGCGTGCGTGCGTGCATGCGTGTGTGTGTGTGTGTGTGTGTGTGTGTGTGTGTGTGTGTGTGAGTGTGTGTGTGTGTGTGTGTGTGTGTTTT
>VUQG01035998.1:0-15529 GCA_015106755.1 Etia nguti
GGTTCTAGTGAGCCTTGAACCCCCGGGTAGCTATCGAGCTGGTGGGTAACAGACGTCTCCGAAAACGTCGGAGCACTTTTGCAAATATGGGATGTCTCGATAAATCGAGCAGATATTTGAAGTATACACCGCTACATTCTCGCCTGAAAATATCTTAAAAGTTTATTTTGTGACCCAGAAAGAGTAATATTAAAACTGAGTAGCTGCCGCAATTGTTGGAAACTGGAATTGACAGGGCCGTGCTATGAATTCTGGGATAGGTTGGGCCACGAAGGATACACCCGACCCATCCTTCAAATCTGGGGAAAAGGAGGACGCATTTGGAGGAGTCTTTGAATTTGGACAGCCTTCATCGTGTCGCTGTGACGTAATCGTCCTACAAATGCGGCCCCTAAATTTGGACGCAGCTACGATACCGGAGACTGCTTCTTCTTCTTCGGCGTTTAACGGCAGCTGGCATCCTTGTAGATGCCATCTTCTGTTTCAGTCCATTATTACACTCTTAAATCCTACTACTTATTCCTGCGTCTTTCAGGATCTTAAAAAGCTTAAAAGGACGCGTCGACTATTAAATTAGTCGTCCACGATTTTGATAGTCGACGTAATCGTGACTATTCGACTAATCGTGGCAGCCCTAAACTCACCTGTTGGACATATACAGTACACTTTCTTTGCTAAACACTATCACAGATAGATTTTTGTGTTACAGCAGGAAATAAAGAGTAAAAATCGTCCAGGCGTGAGATCCATGAACAGCCCAGGACTGGAAGATTAGCACCGTTACAGGTGCAGAAGAAACTAAACCTGATCGAGAACGTACATTAGCACAGATCCAAATCCTGAGACGATACACCTGATACACCGTTCTCTGGATTAGACATCTTTGCTGTCACGTTTGTTATGAGGTCAGACGCCGGGATATTCTGGTTCTCTTAGGTGTAAAAAGGACAGGTGAGCCACGTTACACCCGGGTAATAAAGGTGTGTCCCATCCACTCAGTGCTGTGTCATGTTTTTCAAACTCAGCTGTTGGACTCACAGCATCCTGCTGTTCACCGGCAGTGTGTGTGATAAACCGATCATCAGGTGACGTTTACAGCAGCTCCGGCTTGACACCGACACGCCGTTTACAACCCACTGACAAATCGTACAAACAGCTGTAAATGACAGCGGAGCGACGACGTGGCGAAGCGTCATATCTGAAGCGGCTTCTCCTTCAGGTAACTGAACATCCTCCAGTCAGTCAGTTACTCATCGTGCTGATTTTACTGACCGAACCACTCACTGGATTAAATACAAAGAATGAGATCAATACGAGGATCGATACAGGATATCCCATCTTATCGCTGGTCCCTGTAGGCCGCCACTGAACTGCAGCGAGGCACAGATCAAAGTGAGGGAAACCATTTTTAAAGCTTTGAGGACAGTACCATGGAATGAAACCAATCAAAAATGTTAATATATTCACAGGAAGGCAAACCAGTACAAACCAGTGCAGAGACATAGCTGCTTGTGCTGGTGGACCACACTCCATTAACGCCCCAGCAGCGCTGCAGCTAACAAAGTTTTCTGGCAGAAACCACCTGTGCATAATCTAATATTCACCTTCATAACTGCACGTCTGCTTTTTAATATCACATTACATGAGCTTTACCTGGCAACCCATCCAGCCAGTTACCCTGAAGATCCCATTTAAATAAACGGACGAGACGAAACTCTGGCTTCAGCCAAATCTCACAAAAAGACTTAAAGGTCGCCGACAAAACAAGTTGTCTTTCTTAGAGTCATCACAGCTTCATTAATGCTGAGCCCAAGTCCTCCCTACCAACCTAAGACCTGTGAGCTGCCTACCCAGCTGCACACCTGTCCACCTACAGCGGCTGGTAAAAGTGTACACGCCCCTGAGAAAAGGGCAAAAAGCTTTTTGGGATGTTAACAAAAATATTTTAGGGGAAAAAATGAAAAACATGCAACCAGCTTATTGTTTGTTTTTCAGCTGAACTGTGCAGGTTAGAGATCACATTAAAGGTGGAAAACATCTTGGAAATTTTTATTGTGCCCCCCCCCCCCAAAGAAACGTGGAATTTAACGGTGTGTGTGTGCACTCTTAATTACTCTTAATGTATTTGTGTGTGTGGTTGTGTTAACAGTGAGCGAACCAGTGACAGCAGAAATGCAACTTTTTCACCACCTGATACTGAAACGTCAGGAAGTTGAGCTGCAGTGTAACTGCTCAGTGCGGCCAATCAGAGCTCTGATTGGCCGCACGACGAGCTACAAGCCGACCGTGCCTGACAGCGTCAGTGTCACCTTCAGCAGTTTAATGAACGCAGTCACAACTCGATCGTCCGGCCAACCCGTCGAGTCCGTACACTCCGGCCTGCCGAGTGTGTGTGTGTATTCTTATCCTTGTGGGGACTAAACATTGGAAGTTTACTATACTTGTGGGAACCAACAGCCCTTATGGGGACCAAAATCTTAGTCCCCACAAGTTTGAAGGCATTTTTGAGACTCAAAATGTGGTTTTAGTGACGGGGTTACAATTAGGTTATGGTCATGGGTTAGGGTAAGGTGCTAAGGAAAGCATTATGTCAATTAGATGTCCCCACAAGATATGAATACCCGACGTGCGTGTGTGTGCACACGCGCTTCAGGCTCGACTACAAGTGCTGCCGAGTAGCAGGAAAGATTCACCAAGTGGGTCAGAGCCTGGGTAAAATTAGCAGACTCGGAGAAATGAGCCCAATCCGACCGACAAAGCCTATCTAGGACAGAGGAGGAGGCACTGAACAGGAAGGCTGAACGTCTCACTGCAGACTCGCTGCATGCTCCATCTATATCATTCATCACAAACTTAAATTCATATCCTTTTGTGAAAAATGTAAGCACAGAGCTGGGGTCGGGACATGGTTAGCCACCAGACCGGGACTTCTCCTGAAAACAAATTACGATCAGTTTAACGTTCAGGTTTCTTTTCCTCACTTCCTGACGCGTATCTCCTTTTCCAGTGTTGGATGTTCCCATTGAATGTTTGAAGTTAATAATAATGAGCTCAGCGTATTTACAGTAATCCAAGCTCAGGCTAAACACATTTTATCACTGGTTTTTATCCTCAGATCAGCACAGTCAGCACAGGCAAGAAGGAGGATGATGAGTGTTAAATGACTCTCAATGAAAGTTTATGTTGAGGGTCCCCGATGGGCAGACAACCGTGAGCCCGTGTGCTATCACACGCCGAGCTTAAAGACGTGCTGCACATGAATCATGCTGATAAAAGCTGGAGGGGTGAGGATGACGAGTGAAGAGACAGGAAAGTGAGACAAAGGCCTGCAGCAGGTTAAAACGACGAGAGCCTCGAGAACACCAAGAGTTAAACCAAGGCACTGTGTAACATAAAGATGGATTAGTTTGAACTGTGACTCATACTAAGCTATGCTAACAGAGTCCAAAAGTTCAAATAGTTTAATCTGAACGTAAAGTGAAATATTACTGTTTGTAAATGTAACCACATGTAACTGTTTTGAAAGGCTCCATCTCTCCAAAGTAACGCAGCTTTTGGATGTAAGATGAGGAGACGGCACAATGACTGCAGGGCCAGATGCATTAGGAGCAGGTTACAGCTGGCGAAGAAAAAAGACTTTAAATCCAACGTAAACCGACACATTAGAGCCGAAATGATCCCGAGCGCTGAACACAAGGCTCAGCAGTGAAAACCCCCGACTCCCCGCACGCCGCCATCTTCATCACGACGTTAACGTCTCCTCACAGATCAAAGCAGCCAGCAGCTTTGTAGCAGCCATTTCTTTGATATTGCGGCTCAGATCTCACACACACACACACACACACACACGCATGCACACCTTGTTCCTTCCTGTTGCACACACACACACACACACACAGCAGCACAGCATCTCACAGTCTTCACATGCACAGTGACCAAGCAGCCAAACAATAACGCTGCAGCCAGAGCGCACATTTAAACATCAGCTTCCAGCCTCCGCGAGGGCGTCCGAGGCCTCGTATATTAACCTGTTGCCATCTCTTCAATTTTTATTGAATAATTCTGACTTGCCCAAAAGGAAAAGCCTAAAAATGAAGAAGTATGACTCTAAAATCCCTGTGAGAGACTTTATTTGAAAACTAACTTGTAGTATCTTCAGCATGTGACTAAAACCGAAGCTCTTCAGATGGGACAAGAACACGCCCAAAGTCTGGAAATCAAACCAAACTTTGGGGGATTTGTTTGCATCTCTGAACGTCTCCAGCACATCCAAATGAAACACACCCAACAACATCCAGGAAGTCCAGGGAATGTTTTCTGTGCAGGCCTCAGAGCAACGACGGCCTCTATGAGACGGCTGACAAAAGAAGAAGAAAAATCCGGTCCTATTGGTCCATTCTCCCACCACCTCCACCTCCTAACGTTCAATAAATGCATTATGTGCACTGAATAAATGTTCATGTGACAGCTCTACACACAGAACAAAGAACACACTCATCTTAAAGGAAGTAGAGTTCGCTGGGTCATTAAGGTTAAGTATTCATTGAAATTAATTTAATCTTTAGGTCCAAAACTTTTATCTCTTTTTCCTCTGAAACTAAAAACTAGTTCTCGTTTTAACCTCTTGGAAAAGATCCGACTTCAGATTTTTAGGTTAATCAAAAGCGTCTGGACTCAAAGACAGTGAGGTTAATTAAACGGTTTAATACTCGTCTGCACTGAAGCGCGCTTCGCTCCCCGCTCAGCGTTTCGCCTCGGCCTCACAGCGTGACGGATCACGAGGGAAAATTTGTCCGGAGAAGTCGAGAAAGTGAGAAACAGGAGAGTGAGCTCAGCTGGGCTGGTGTGGGTTTGTGAGTCAGTGTCACGCTTTCCTCTGAGCTGAGGTGTGTTATCAACGACGGGGAGAGAGCGACACGAGTCAAACCACAGCGCCCGCCGGAGCGAGCGGCACAGTCCCGTCAAAACAAAGAGGAATCTCTCGCGAGGCTGAATCACCGGCCTCCGCACGTACACAGGAATTCAGCCGTGCGTGCTTTGTGCGTGTTTGCAGGAACGTATTGTTTCAGCGAGCCTCCCAGAGGACAGACCTGAGCTGGAGAGGGAAAGCTGGCCTGCTTGTTCAGTGCTGCCACCGATTTCACACCATAAACAAGCTGATAGGTTGATGTTATTACAGGCTGGAGATCAGTAATTACTTTGTCCTGCTAACAAAGCTGTGACACTGACTTGGTTTGTCCGTCTCGTTTTTTCCTCAGACGCTTCTGCACGTCTACGTGAAGCTTGGTCGGTGTTTCCCACAGATTCAGATTCCACTGTGACGGCGGAGAGCGTCGTTTACATGAATAACACCACTGATAAATTTCTCCTCTGCTATTTATTTACCCCTCCAGCGACTCTCTCATCACTCAGACTTTCAGCACCTTTGGTCTGCTCAGGCCTCAGCCAGTTCTCCACTTGCTGCAGCTTTTGGAAATAGTAACCCAGAGACCAGAGACATTCTGGAGAAGCAGCTGATTGACATCAAGAACCAGAAAAAAGAAAACAGGAGAGAGGAAGCAGACAGGAGCAAACGGACTGCATCTTTGGGTACAGGCGGCAAAATGAAACAAAACAGGATGACGACCGCAGACTGTCCCCGATGCATCCATCAGAGTGTACGCATGACAGTCAGACGTCGTTTAAAGGCAAAGAATAAAGCACACAACCTATTATAGAAACAACACAAAGACAGACCACGTAAGGAACAAAAAAGATGAATCAAGAGCCTTCAGGAAGCTTTCAACAAGTTCCCACAAACAATGTGGAAAAGGTCACATCAACCTCATCACGTCTTAGGTCAACCTGACCTGTTCCTGCTCTCTGATTGGCTCTCTGTTGTGTCTGCTGCTAATCGAGCCTTTACCAATACTCAGCTAATCAGTGAAGAGTCAAAAATAGAAAACCTCCTTTGCTTTGTCTAAACACTTCCTGTGACCTTAACGAAAACCATCAAGAGGTCAATCAAGCTGAATTCATAAGACCGAACTTACGAACTCGGTCAAAGTCCTCGAGTGTAAGTGTTGGGATTGAGCAATAATCTGACTGTGCCATAAAACCGGGGACAAAGAGCACACTAAAGGAGGCTCACACACTCCGCAGACCTACGACTGGATCAGATTTATCATCAAAGCAGCGCCGCCGTCACCTTGGACACGCTAAACTTACACAAGACATGATCACAGCTTTGGTATGTGTGCAAGTCCAGCCCCTTAAAAATAAACTGAAAATCTTTGGACTGAGTGTGAGGAGCAACTTTATCATGAGTGCAAGCAGGAATAACACAGGGTCTGTTTAAGGCCCCCAGCTGACTGATCAATACTGTCATTATTTTATGTTTATACTAATTAGACAAGGTTTAATTTTTTAATCCAATAATATCTCTGCTGCCATGTGAAGACAGCCTTTACTGTACAGAGTGAGTGTGAGCTGCACTGTATGCAACCACAGCTTTCACAGTCAGGTGTGTGTGTGTGTGTGTGTGTGTGTGAGAGCCATGGGTGGAGTTTTCTTCATGCGTTCAGCAGGAAGGAAGCAGCAGCAGCAGGCAGCCTTGCAGACATTGTGCTGCGTTTCCCGTCACTTCTGTTTCTGAGCCCGACCTACAAACAGCAAACCCCTTAAAGCGGCTCCGTTTCAGGGAATCGAAGCTCAAACAGAAACGAGTTAACGAGGTCGTCTCCTGGAAAACAGACACGAGAGAATTTACGAGAAAATAAAAAACACGCGTCAGACAGGACAGCATGAAATTACTGGATTAATCCCGCATCGTTACGGCCGGGTTAAACCTGCCTCATTAGAGGCCTGTCCAGAGCAGGGACACGCTCTCCGTTACTTCAGAGTCGACTGCTGACGGTCACATCTAATGTCTTTATGGTCCCTTCAGTCAGACCCCGACACCCATGATGTCAGACCCATGACCTCACATACTTCCTGTCAGGTCTGCTGACCACAGCAGCTCAAAGTCATGCATGCTGGGCCTTTAGAGCAGAAACCTGTGATACAAACCGTTTCAACTCCTCCCCCTTTAGGCCAGCTTCATTCTGATTGGCTGTGCCTTCCAAACAGAGGGTCTGAACACCTGGGGTTTCGTGCTCACAGACCAAGCGGAAGTGAAGCTAAAACTGAATGACCTTCGAGCATCACTGAGTGTCATCATAAGTCAGGCGTACTTTCAAGTTCTGACAAGTGAAGCCACTGCTTCTAATGCACAGGTGTCTTAAAAATGCATTATTTCTAATATCCAGCAGGGGGCGACTCTTATAGCTGTAAAAAGCAGTGCCATGTGAGCCGAGTAAACACTTTTCTAATGAGCTTGTGTTCCAATTTCAACCCTTATTAAACACAATTCAGCATTTTAGTTTATGAATCACATGATTACAGAAAAATGTAAATTTCTACTTGTTCATGTTTTATTTCTCATCTGTCCAACAACACAGTTCCCGTCTCCCTGCAGGCACGTCGCTCTGGTCGTTTTGGTTCTTGATGTTAATCAGCTGCTTCTCCAGAAAGTCTCTCATCGCAGCCGCAGACTCCTCCTCCTCCTCCTCCTCCATGTTATACTGCAGCTGGTGATCCTGGTTCTGTTCTGGAGGTCCTCCGTGAGCTGGATGGGTTTTCTAACCAGAACCTGCAGCAGGTGGAGACGTCCTTCATGAGCTGGTACCCTGAGCAGAACTTGGAGTCACAGCTGCAGAGTAAGGAGGAGATGGAGTCCATCTGGGGGCTGGGAGACTCGCTACAGAGGCAGATGATTACACCGATCACTTATTTGTCACAAACTGCGTCACAAATCCGATACTTGCAAAGAAGAAGCTTTTCTTTCTTCACTTGTTAACATGAGTTAATAAGCGCGCAGTGACTTCAGAAGAATTTAGTCAATCCAATCTGTGTCTTCTATGAATCATTAAGGTCAGATAACATGACCGAGAGACGTCATGAGAAAATATTACATTTAAAACATATCAGGGTGAAAGGTCAGGGAGATGAACAAACAGACATAATATTTACTAGAGAGGAGTCTGCTTTAGTGACAAAGTGCTGCAGTGTGGGTTGTGCCAGTGCATGTGCATCTATTTGACCTTCTTCACATAATCATTTAGTTTTGGTTTATTGATTCTCATCGTTTCTTTCGACTCGGGCTGATAAATAACTCCCCGTGTCTGTGTCTTTGAGCGCAGCTGGAAACGTTTCCATCGGGTGAATCGGAAACTAATCTGAGCCCGGCTCTGGTCGGGGAGATTTCAGGCCATCTCTGATAACTCCTGCAAAGGTTTTCAGAGCGACAAACATCAGCTGCTGTTTTTACAGTCGTTTGGTTCGTGTGGAGCGGCGGCAGCTCCGTCTGCCTGCGTTAATACAAACTTCCCCATAACAGGAGTCAGGCATTAAAGCAGTAGTTTCAAACAGAGGTGGTCTGACCATCGGGGCCGAGGTTAGGCAGTTTTCCATTTTCAACAAACTCACAATGAAATAAAATAATTAAAATGTGCTAACTGGGCTCAAAAAGCCCCTCTGCTGAAGCTGCAGGGCCACGATCAAGCTTCACTTCACTTGTGAGAACCAGTCAGAGTTTCCCAGTTAAGGTACCAATGCTTAATTAACCCAGTTACACTGAAGGCCACATCTACAGCTAACAGATCTGAGTGATGGACACGTTTCTCCAGCACAACCGTCCTGCAGAGACTGACCACTGCAAAAACAGCGATCTGATCTGCACCATCATTCAGCAGAAGACCACAAGAGTCGATATGTGACACCAGTATAAATGTTTGCACGACTGTGATGATGTCACCATTTGCCAACCACGACCGCGGCTTCAGGTCCATCAGGCAAAAGCATCAGTTCAGCCACACAAACTCGTTTTCATCAGGAGTTCCTGATCGAAAGGTTATTAAAAAATAAACTAAAATAAAATTAAAATCAATTTTTAAAAAATGATTGTTACACAGCAGTAACAATAATAACAACCTGGCATGTTTAAAACATTTAAAAACATAAAGCAAGAATATAAAAGCACCACTGCAGATAAACAGGACTCCAGATTATGACAACACGAGCTCATTTATATTATAAAAGGCCAGCTTTCCTTCAATAATACATTTTTTAAAAATCCAAGCAAATGTGTTTGATTAAACATCAGTTTCCTTGTTAACTAACAGTATCAACCCTGGAAGCCGTGTCAGTATCCATCTGATTTTAAAATATTCTGCTGCCGTTGTCGACACAGACACGAAACCACCACGCAGACTGGAATCTTCTGCAGGGTTTTCTGGCTCTAAATGTTCGTCTGCTCAGTGAGTAGCACATATGTAAGATTGCTTTGAGTGCAGCTGACGCACTGAGTCTGTTACCCTGTTTGACAGAAACCTGCATTTCCCTACTTGCTATCCTGATGAACAAAATAAAATCAAAACAAAAACACTCAGCAGGAAACGGCGTGCTGTGCTAGAACCGGGTGTTTCCTAAGGGGGATAAAAAACAGAAGTCTCCAGTTTAACATTTCACCTTTTGGGAAATTTTTACATCATAAATCTTCTGCTGAGCTGGAGGACTCTCGTCTCTCACTGCCAACATGAACCGGCTGATTTACGTCAGAGGGAAGCAGCACACAATGATGATGATAATGATGAGCTGCTGAAATGTTAATGAGCTGAGAGGGCGCCCGCCAGACCGCCAGGCGACCGGGGTTCGGTCCTCCATCACTGATCATTAAAGGTGGATGGGCTCGGCACAGCGAGGCGTCAGCTGTATCTCTGAGCAGTGGCATCTTGTTTCTGCTGCAGGCAGCGAGCGAACGCAGCAGGAACAAACTGCTGCTGCAGAGAGACCAGGTCGTTGATGCTGCGGGCGTGCAGCGAGTCCTCCACCCGACCCGAAATGAAGACCCCCGTTCGCACCTGAGATCGTTTCACCTCTGCTCTCCTGACGCCACTGCTTCTTAAGTTATGTGAACATTTATTTTTAAAAGAACATTAAACAGCGATTACTGTGCATAATCAGTTAGCTTTCATTCCTTTCCTGTCCTTTTGCCTCAGTGCCCACTGAGGTTTGACTCACTTCACATTCAGCCATTTATAATTAAAGTTCAAGAAAACAGCAAGTGTCTCGTTTTTCCAAACTCTGTGAGTGAAAATGACTTCAGCTGTAAGTGAGCAGCACCAAAGCTGTGTGTCAAATTCAGGTTTTATCAACAAGTCAAAACTATAAGAGCAACAATGCCTTTGACAAACTCTTTGATGCTTTTGTCAACCACTGATGGATGAAAAGCAAGAAAAATATGTGCATAAAAGCTAGAATACTATAAGATAAAAATACTAAATACAACAGAATGTAATATATCGATATGCAGTCAGTACCAGTAAGACCATATAAAACATATCCTGGAGTCTATCCTAGCTGTCGCTGGATGAGAGGTGGGCTACACCTGGACAGTATACCTGTCTACCACAGGGCTATGACAGCAATGACCTCCTCTAAAAACAGAGATCACCTCGAGGCAAACGGAAACACGGTCTGTCTCTTAAAACGTGCTAAAGAACAAACAATCTTCGCTGTACTCCCATTCAATCACAGATAATCGATAGTGGGGGGGGCGGAGCGTTAATGTGCGACCACACCGTGTGTCCTGTGAGACATGTAGGCTTCACCACATACAGCACCGAATCATTCAGCCTTTCAGAATCAGTCACCATAAGCAGACAGACCATAATCTGAATTTAGCAAACAAGCTAAAAACTGTCCTCACAAACCACTGGTGATGAACATCACTGACCCCAAAGGTCATCATTCATTGGACAACGCTGTTAAAGACGCAGCACTCGGGTGAAATGGAGGCGATGCTCTGCGGCCTAAAACTGACTGAGACTATAAAATCGTACGTGAGCTGGATCAAACAGAGGTAACTTAAGGCTCGGGTCACTGTTTGAGGAAATATTATTATATGATTAAAATAAAGACCTGTCAGCTTGAAAGTAGAGGTTGGGCTAAAAATCCCCAAACATGCCCCGCTCTGATGAAATGGGAGGACAAAAAGTTTTTATGACTCTCGTTTGGTTTCAGTGTGCGAGACGTCAACAGTATTAGTCATAAAACGTCACGGACGGCGAGCTCCACCTGTTCAGTGACTGCGGACTTTGCACAGCAAAGAGAGCAGCAGACCAGGAAAACCACAGCTCTGCTGTGACTGAGTGACAGACTGGGGCAGATCTCGATCCCGACACACCACAAACCGACATCGCGCTCAGTTCACACAGCTCGTCTTTATTTAGCCGCTGAGACAGGACCAGTCTGTTTACCTCAAGCTTCAACAGAAAAATCTCCCAAAAGTTACAGATTAAATAAAGACACCTGTGGTTTCAATTAGATTACATCATTTTTAGTGTCAGTATTTGTCTTAAAAAGACTCAAAACATTCTGGTAAATTCTGTCCAGGTTCTGCTGTGGACCTTTAAATTACCACCCAAATCCACATCCACTGACTGAACATGACATCCTCTCCAAGCTGAGATTCCCTTTGAGCGCAAACACCAAAATATGATGTGAAACTTCAGCTTCTGCTCATCTTCCTCAGTTTTTATTCTAATCTTCCTTATAGTCCACGTGACAATCGAAGCTTTTTCCTGCTGTTACTCATTAAAAAAGTTCAGATCTTTGTTTTACACACACAAAATGCCTCATTTGTTATCATGCTGAAGTCTCTGTGGGTAAGACTTTAAATTGTGTCCATCAGTAAAAACGACAGCTTCAGTTATTCTTCAATGACCATTTTTAAACCCTACTTCCACACTTCAATAAAACCTAACAAGTAAATAAATCCAAGAATAAACAGTTTCTGAATTCAGGAGTAAATAGTTAAACAGTGACAGGACTGGGATAAATTACAGCCTGATTTCAGCTCAGTGTGAGAGTCTTTCTGTTCTGTGTGGTCACATTAGTTCCTCGTTTCCCGCTCTCGGTCTGGCTGTGAGAGCATCTCCTCGCACAGAGCAGCAGACTGAAGCAGAACAGAAACAAAAATAACCTTCATGTTACTGCGAGTCCAAGAAAAGCTCCCCAACAAGCGTCACGCCAAATAAGAGGGGACGGAGTTTTCAGTCATGAACATGGTCACGGTGAAGTCAAACACGTCTGCAGACGTGAAAGAAACGGCGCCGAAACTCCTCCAAACTGACGACTCCTTGCTGTTAGCTTCCTCCGTGCTCCATGCTATGATGTTAGCTAGTAAACACAGAGCGTCATGGAGTGAAATGGATAGATGGGAAGGTTCTGATGATACCTGATCCAGCTCTCTGAACCAATCTTGGACCAATATCTGATCACAGTATCAGCCATCATCTAACGAGTCACACGTTTGGTTGTAGAGCCTTCACACTAAACACAAAGTTCTCATGGAACGAGACTGAAGGTACACCTTTTCCTTCACGGCCCAGATTAAACACGCAGATTTTGCTACACATCGGCAGGATAGCGTCACACCGCTGCTGCAGATTTATCGTCTGCATCCGTGACACGAATCTCCCGTCCCTCCACATTCCAAAGGCGCTCTGCTGGACTGAGATCTGCTGACTGTGGAGGACAATTGGCTGCCGTGAACTTGTCATCACGTTCAAGAAACCAGTCGATCTGAGCTTTGTGGCGAGACACGGTGGTCACAAATGGACGAACACGGTCAGCAGCAATACTCAGGCAGGGAGTGGAGTTAAAATGAAGCTCAAAGTGTAGTACGAACACCACCGGCAGCATCCTGAACCTTTGATACGAGGCAGGATGGACCCATGCTTTCATGGTGTTTACTTCACATTATGACCCTACTATCTGAATGCTGCCACAGAAATCAAGAGTCATCAGACCAGGCTACGTTTTCCAATCTTCTTTCCAGTTGGATTACATTAGCTAGACTGGACTAACGGTGGACAGCCCCAGGTCAGAGTAAACTCTGGATCTAAGGCTTATCCAGCAGCAGACAGCTGTTCCATAGAATTCAGTAACGGTTTGGACCTGATGGCAAATATAAACCCCCTGGCACTGAGGATTTTTCTAAAACAGGCAGAGAACATATTCTACTTTATTAATTGTGCTGCTTTTCCAATAATAGTGGAAACAAAGACAGAGATGTTGCTGAAATAAGCAGGAAGTGATAGCGTTCCCCTTCCCGGTTATCTCCTGCCGGTTCATCTGGTCTCCACCCTGGTGGCGGTCCCATTTCCCTGTGAGGAAGCAGGTGAACAGCAAACAATGTTTGTGAAACACACAACGAGCGGCTCGCTGTAAAAACTAACGTCCGATTTGTTTTTTCTGTGCAGGAGAGGCCGACGCTGACGAGCTCCGCTATCTGACTCTGTCTCGCTGTGTTCCAGAAGAAGGAAACCACAGCGGGTGACGCCGACATTAGAGAAGCTCTGAAATGTTTTGCATTGATTTTTACTGTTATCAGTGCAGCACTCAAACAAACAGATCAAAGGTACCTGGAAAAACACACAGGTAGGTAACAGTGAGCATTCATCAGGTTTAACTCAAAGTCTGCATCTTTTACTCACGTCGGAAAAGAAGTGAAAGTGGAAACCAAGTCGACCTCTAGTTTATCTTTCACGTGTGTTTAAAATAAAACACAATCTATAATGTCATGCACCGCACACTGACACTGATGCACAAACAGGAAGTGGCAGGTTGACTTTCAGCTTGCGCATGCACGTGGGAATAATTTCACAGACACGACAGCGTTCATACAGCCTGCTGTGAGAGGGCACAGTGATTAAACAGAGAATCTGATCTGTGATTCACCCGCACGTTGTTCTAAGGTCAGCATCAGCGCTCTCACCAGTCACATAGCTGAAGCTACTTCATGAGGCAATAACTACGACACAGGAGACACTGCAGGGCCGAGGCCGAGGTATGCAGGAGGAAGATTCAATCAGGAAGCGTTCGTCAATCACAGCTGCAATCCTAAAAGTTTTATTCTGTCAGATTTGAATAAGCAGCCTCGGTGAAGTCACCTGATCAGGAGAGTCAGGTCTGGAGCATTCAGGTATGGAAAATATGTCCCAGGAAATTCAACCCGAGCTCAGACCGTGCAATGCTCGGAGAAACCCAAGAGCTCCATCTCAGACTCGACAGGCCTCGGTTAAAGGTTAAAGTTCATGACAGCACAAGCAGAAAAAGACTGAACAAGTATGGCTGTTGGGAAGGGCTGCAGGAGAAAGCCTCTTCTCTCTAAAGGAACATGGCAGCAGGGTCAGGTCTGAACAAAGCAAAGACTCCCGGAGCAGACGAGCCCAAAGCGAGATGTCTGTCCACGAAGCACAGCAGCATGTTTGGAGGAAACAAACACTCAGACCGGCTGTCAGCACGGTGAAGCAACTCCCAATGAGAGTGAAGGAAACCAGTGATTAACACGTGACCTGGTAGTAAATGCATTAGTTGGTTACCTAGGCAACCAGAGCTAGGAATCTCCACTAGTGACCATCCATCAGCCTCAAAGCAATGCACGGCGAATGAACCGCTTCCAGTGTGGCTGCGGCTTAGAGCCCTTTAGAGCTCGACTATCTGAAGCAGGATTATGGTGCAGTGAATTATGGGTAAATTAAACCTTCTCAATATACCAACAGAAGGAGAACCTGTTTGTGTAAAACAGGAAACACTTAAAGACACTGAAAAGGCGTGGAGCCAATCTCTCCACCACCAACCTCCAAAGATGGTCCTGTTAAGGTGGACCAACACCATCCTGCCAGTCCACCACACGATCCACCTTAACACCATTCTTGAACAAGATCCCGAGACACTTAAACTGCCTGTCCTCCAACCCTGAGAGAGCAATCCACCATCATCTCATCACTCGACACCTTAATACAGGGGTGGGCAACTCCAGGCCTCGAGGGCCGGTGTCCTTTTAGATGTGTCCTTGATCCAACACAACTGATTGAAATGGCTAAACAACCTCCTCAACATGTCTGTAGTTCTCCAGAGGCCTGGTAATGAACTAATCATTTGATTCAGGTGTGTTGACCCAGGGATTGAGATCTAAGACCTGCAGGACACCGGCCCTCGAGGCCTGGAGTTCCGAACCCCCGCCTGAATGTATTTTCTTGAACTCTTTCCCCCTTAAAGATGACCTCCCCAGTACTCATAATTAAGCGCTATGACACCTCAGTATACAGTGGCTTGCAAAAGTATTCGGCCCCCTTGAACTTTTCCACATTTTGTCACATTACAGCCACAAACATGAATCAATTTTATTGGAATTCCACGTGAAAGACCAATACAAAGTGGTGTACACGTGAGAAGTGGAACGAAAATCATACCTGATCCCAAACATTTTTTACAAATAAATAACTGCAAAGTGGGGTGTGCGTAATTATTCAGCCCCCTGAGTCAATACTTTGTAGAACCACCTTTTGCTGCAATTACAGCTGCCAGTCTTTTAGGGTATGTCTCTACCAGCTTTGCACATCTAGAGACTGAAATCCTTGCCCATTCTTCTTTGCAAAACAGC
>VUQG01035999.1:0-10746 GCA_015106755.1 Etia nguti
CTGGATGCCTGTGCTGGCATTTCTCCTGCGGTGTTGCTATCAGTGTGTGAAGAGTGGGAGAAGAGGGTTGCATTGACAATCCAACACAATGGGCAGCGCATTGAACACATTTTATAAGTGGTCAGAAACGTGTAAATAACTCATGAAAGAATAAAGTTACGTTGAAACCAAGCACACCATTGTTTTTCTTGTGACATTACCAATAAGTTTGACGTGTCACATGGCCCTCTTCCTATTGAAAAAACAAAAGTTGTATCCAAGATCGCCGACTTCTAAATGGCCACCATGGTCACCACCCATCTTGAGGAGTTTGCCCCCTCCCATATACTAATGTGCCACAAACAGGACTTTAATATCACCAACCATTCCCATGTTATTACGGTGTATCCATATAAATGGCCCACCCTGTAGTTTAAACAAATGATGGTGTTGTCTACAACCCCTCACCAGCTACTCTCTGAGCTGTAGTGAAACTTTGAAAAGTGTGACACAAACTGGAAATGGAGACCGTTTGCCTTTAAAGTAAAAGTTGCACTTTTTCAAACACATTAGCTGCAGCGCTTAGACGTAGCCTTCTCCATTTCCATTTCCAATTTACGTCGCATTCATTTCAAATTTTACTACCAATTGGTTAGAAGTTAGTTAGTACTTGCAGACAAACATAAAAAAATTAGAGGCAGTTGAAATTTAGTAGCAACCAACGCCATCACTAGGTGGTTTCTAATGCAGCACCTTTGCAAACAATTTCCCCCCCACCTCCATCAACCACTCCAACCAGCCAGGGAATACATGTTTCCCTAGCAACCGGTGGTTGTATCACATCCAGTATGGCGGACTGCTCTTGAGCAATGTGCAGAAGCATGATTTAGATGTCAATTGATAGTTTTGCTTTCACGCTCATCTCTCTCTTCACTACAACACACGGATATAGCGTCTGCTTTACTGCAGATGCTGAACCGATCTGTCTGTTGATCTCCTGCTTCACTCTCCCCTCACTCATTCACAAGACCCCAGAAACCATACATTTAAAAATACCTCTCAATTTTCACACACTGTAAAGAAAGTAAATCAAAGAAACGAGCCAGAATGTTTCATTGGGCTTATCTAGTCAAGGACATGAAGTATTTTATCCTGTAATTTAAAAAACAAATTATCTGTGAATTCACAGAAAATGTCTCTGTGGTTTTACTGTGTAAAAAAATTAAATTCTATTATAAATATGGGGAAAAAAGGAAACTGATAATAACAATTAAAAAAAAGTTTTCACTCTTACCTTCTTACTTTGTCATATGACAGGCCATGGATTAGGTCTTTGTGAAAAATAAGACAGTAAAAGTGAAGAAAAAGAGGTAAAGATCAGAAATTATTCTTTGAAATTTTCACATTTTCTAAAGACATCCACTGGGCCAGATTGGACCATTTGGTGGGCTGGTTCTGGGCCACGGGCTGTGTGTTTGACACCCTTGGATTAGGCTTCTTGTTAAACTGCTGCAGCTGAAGACAGTACCAATTATTTCAGATTAAATCATGCTTTTCTATAAACTATGCAAAGGGAAAATTTATTTTGAAATCATCTATTCCTGTACATTCCTTACATTTTTACTTCCCATATTTGATGGTTTTCTTTCTTTTTCCCTCGTCAGGTTCACACATGTTCTCAATCAACTGGATTCGCTAATGTTAGCACCAGGCTAAGCGGTCACATGAAGGTGGTTTTGACCTTGATAAAGCAACCCAGGGTTCATCCACCTAGCTTCCAGCATGTTCAGTAAGAAGTGGTTTTGGCAGTATGTGGCCAGTCACTGGGAGCAACACATCTGATTTTAAATCCATCCATCCATTTTCTTGGAAAAACATGATGAGGTTACACACATAATACAGACTGAAAGCAACACAGCTGCTGCAGACAAACAAACCAATGGTATGAATGCCTGTAAGAGGAAAAGCACTGTGCAGTAGTATAGTATTAAAAGTGCAATATGAATGTGTGAGTGCTTTAAATGCTTTGCTCAGTAAGATTGCAAAAGAGCCGCTATATTAACAAAGTGTAAAATATCTGAAGATAACAAACAGAGTATCAATGCTCAGGAGAATTATTCCATTAAGTTAAATCTTTAGATGTGCTGTAGATGTTTCAGGTTTTATTCTCACAGCTGCAGTCTTGGCAGAGTAAGAGAAAATAGGCTGATTCTACATGCAAATTTGATATAAACATGGATTTAGGATCATATATTAACGCTTATAGAACAATAAAAATGTAGCAACACCCTGCTGCCTGCTCATTGAGATCTGAGGGGCCCTCCAAAAATGATGATGCTACTTTCTGGAGAATTGCTTGTTTAGAAGGAGGTGATGTCATACCTGTTGATCTCTAATCTCAAACAATCTGCTCCAGAGTAGGTTAGGTCTACAGGGTAAGTTACCATGGTGATGTACAGAGTATGTAAGAAGTGAACAGCCTTTAGCTTTAACCCTGGGTTAACAGTGAAGTTACATGGATAATCCCAAATCCTGCTTTACAGTACAGGCCTCCGCTTCCTTTTGTGTTTATAAACAGTGTAGACATCCAGCCATTCCTTGTTTTTTCCCAGTGAGTACCTACTGGAAGCTTTGTCCCCAGTTCTGACCAACCAGTTCTGAGTTGATAGCGTTTGTACTCTAGTTTGATCTTTTTTTTGTGCCAGAATTTTTGGCATGATTTTTGCTTACTCCCTGCCACAATGTGTTTGAACCTTGAACTTAAACAAAGTGGTGGGCTTTTGGATTTCAGTCACATGAAACCTCAAAAACAAAACAATCAAAGCACTAGGCATCAAAACAACAGAGTTTTCAGTCTCTAGCAGAGACGAGTTTTCATTTTACAAGCAACCAAGGATCCTCACACAGCATGGTAATAAATTGCCAGTGTGCTTGTACAACTTACAAATGGGCATTTTAAGTATTCAAAAATTAAGCTACTTGGCTCAGACCACTGGGGAATTTGTGTGCAGGACTAATTTTTCCCCCTAGTTAGCTAGGCTAACATGATACATGTGCCATAAGAAATAGGCGATATAGCAGTAATAGTGCCGACGCAGACTATATACAGTCAGCTCTATGGTTGACAAGAGACCCAAAACATCAACAGACAAGACAAAGAAGCAGACAAGCTCCCGTTCACACATGTATTATATTAAAGGGAGCTTATTAAGCGAATAAATTAAGTGATTAAAAACAATGCATCCCATGGCACAGGTGCACTCATAGAGGATATTATATTTGTATCATCAGCATGAAAGCTCATGTCGGTACAGAGTTTAATCAGTATTGATTATCTTTTAGATGAAAATATAATATTAAATTATAAAAATAACAGCTGAATGGAAATCCTATCCAACACAGTCCACCAAAGCTCAGCGGGGTTTATAGAAATGAACTGTTAAGTGTCTCAGCTTAAAACAGGCAATCTTCCTCATCAGGCACTATGCAAATCACCATGCATACGGCTAACGGCTAGTTTAGCACTCTGAGTTAGGGGGTAGCTTACTTTGGAACTTTCAGTTTGTCTTCATTGATCCTGAAATAAGTCACAGTTACTTCTTGTCACAATGATGAGAGAATAGCATGATGATGGATAGAAGGCCATAACCGCACTGTCTCCACGAGCAACTGCTGCACTGTAAGGTAACAACAGTTTAATAAACTAGCAAATAAAAAAAAAAAAAACTGTTACACAATAGACCATGTGGGTGAAACAGATTTATAGATCACTGACCACTTTATTAGGTACATCTGTTCACCTGCACCTTAACCCCAAAATCTAAGTGTTTCTGTGTGTGTGTGTGTGTGTGTGTGCGTGTGTGTGTGCACATGGCAGCAACTTAATGCATTTAGTCATGTAGAGATGGTCAAGACGACCTGCTGGACTGAGCATCAGAATGGGGCGGAGAGGTCATTTAAGTGGTGCCAGACGGGCTGGTCTGGGTATTTCAGAAACTGCTGATCCCCTGGGATTTTCCCACACAACCATCTCTTGGGTTTACAGAGAATGATCTGAAAAAGAGAAAATATCCAGTGAGTGGCAGTCCTCTGACTGATTTTTTTTATTTTTTTGATGTCAGTGGTCAGAAGAGAATGGCCAGACTGCTTCAAGTTGATAGCAAGCTAACAGTAACTCAATTAACCTCTCATGACAACCAAAATATGCAGAAGAATATCACAGAATGCAGGGTCTTTACCTTACAATATAAAGCCCCTTGAGGAGAGTCAAATTGAACTGAATTAAGAACAGGAAACGGAGGCTACAATTCACATGGGCTCACCAAAATGAGAAAATAAAAGATTGGAAAAAAATGCTGGCTGGTCTGATGAGTCTTGATTTCTGCTGAGGCAGTTTGGCACACTTTGGCCCGCTTAGTACCAACTGAGCGTCATTTAAACAGCACGGCCTACCTGATTATTGTTGCTGACCACTGATTACCACAGTGTACCCATATTCCGATGAATGCTTCCAGCAGGATAACACACCATGTCGCAAAACTCAAATCATCTCAAACTGGTTTTCTCAACGTGACTATGAGTTCACTTTACTCAGATGGCCTCCACAGTCACCAGATCTCAACCCAGTCCTTTCCACCACCTTTGGGTTGTGGAAGAACAGGAGATTCCCATCATGGATGTGCAGCTACTGTGTGATGCTATCACGTAAGCATGGACAAAAAATCTATGAGGAATGTTTCCAGCACCTTGTTAAACAATATCATGAATTCTTCAAGTGTCTATCAAGTGTCCATTTATTTGTCAAGAAAGTTGACTCGTGTCATGCCATATTCAGTCATATTTTTCACACTGTGTTGCATACTCAGCGTCACACTTTACTTTAGCTTCTCTGGTGCTTCGGTGGTCTCCATTTTCTCTAAATCAAACACCAGTTTAACAGATTCAAATCAAAATAAACCCAAACAGCAGCTAAAATGTATGCAAAATTGTGTTTTTTAAATTAAATTAAAATTATAAGACATCTTTCACTCATACTTTAAAGTTTACACCACATATGCGTGATTCTACAGCTTTCATGAATCATATGAAATATAATATCAAATACCAAAGATTTATATATACAGCTTTTTCATTTGGCTTGTCTCTTACCTCCAAGTGTCTCCATTTACACTTTTACTGCCAAACATCTGCACATTATTCTTTTCACTAAAGCTGCATTCACCTGATTTGTGCTTCTGAGATTTCCAGATATCTCTTTACATCTAGCTGACCTCTTTTTGTTCCACTAAGTCAGAAGCTTGAACCCTTTCTTCAGCTCCTCTCCTTGTGTCACCATCCCTCCCACCTACAATACTATAAGTGTTGGAGGCAAAGAAGAACCGTGAGTATTTCTGGTAGCAGACATGTGAAAATATGAAACATCCTTGTTTCAGAGCCTCATTTTAAAGCGATGTTACTTTACTGCCACTTTTAAATACAGATGGAGCAGTTATTTGCAGCATCCTGCTCCCACCAGGATGTGTACATTTCACCTGTGTGTCTTGTGTGTCACAGGGGAAAAGACTTCCGTAGTGAGCAGTGCAGGATGCCCGACCAGACTGGGCTCAAATGCACAAATCAGCATAATTAATAATCCATTAAATTTTCATATATTTAATGAAAACATAATTTAAGAGCTAGGTCTGATCTCCTTCCTTTATACATGTTTAAGCTGGTGTTTGGCAAAAATGGAGGATCATCCACAAAATCTTCCTCAGTGTTTTTCTATTGCTGAGTTAGAAAGATATTTACTAGACTTAAACTTTCAATTCTCACATTTTACATATTCTGGTATCTAAAAAAAATGACATATAATCCTTAGCAGATCTTAAAATTAGGTAAATACAACAGTGAATATGACATATTAACAAAAAGCCAAAATGCAGAAGAAATGCATGAAAAACTAAGTACATTATTATTGCTTCTACAGGAATTAAGAATGTGCGTATATCATGATCTTATGATCATAGATGATCATGAAAATGCAAAAAACCTCTCAGACTTTACAGATTCTATAGTTAGCATGTTAAATGTTAAAGTTCATGACAGTACATTAGAAAAAGACTGAGCAAGTACAGCTTGTTTGGAAGCAAAGAGCATCTTCTCTCTGAAAAAAGGCTGTGTCAGTACAGCTTAGGCTTGCAAAGATGCATCTGAACAAATAACGTCAAGACTTCTGGAACAATGCGCTTTGACAGACGAGACCAAAGTGGAGATGTTTGGTCAGAATGCACAGCACCATGTTTGGAGAAAACTAAACACGTCATATCACCACAAACACCTCATATCAACTGTAAAGTGGTGGAAGGATGATAATTTGGGCTTGTTTTAGGCACCTTGCGGTCACTGAGTCAACCATAAACTCCTCTGTATACTAAAACATTCTAGAGTCAAATGAGAGGCCATCTGTCCCACAGCTAAAGCTTGGTCCAAACTGGATCATGACACAGGACAATGATCCCAAACATAGCAGCAAACCTACAACAGAATGGCTGAAAAAGAAAAGCACTGAGGTCTTGCAAGTGATACAGTCAAAATCCAGATCTCAGCCTGACTGAGGTGACTGAAAGGCTCGTGTTTATCTACACTTATCCTAACTATTTTTAAGGAAGTCTGGATTGTTTCAAATCCTGGGTTTGGGAGGTATCCTGGATATAGTTTTGACTGTTGTTTGGAATTGAGGTCAGTAGGTTGTGTTGTTCCTGTGTATATTGTTTTTCGTTTTTGTTATGATGTGCAGATCTCTGTGGTAGAGCTGTAATGCCATCTGGTGGGTCTTGAGTCTGTTTTTGTGACAGTATTTATTGTGTTATATGTTAGAAATCCAGCTTTTCTTTTGTAGGATGCAGGAATGTTTTCTCTCCAAAATTTAGTGATGGTTTTTTTTTGTGTGTGTTGCATTACAAACAGTCCGACCTGTTGTCTTCGAGGGACACCCATAAACCTTAGGGTGTTGCTATTTTACAGTGGTTTGTCTCACTTTAGTGACCTTTAATGCCCTGAGATCACTGAGTTTTCTGAGTGGGTAGTTAGTAGTAGAGCTCTAATTTTTATTGCATCTGTGGAATTCCCTCCATCTAATTATGGCTGCCTTTTATAGTTTTATTTAATTTCCTCAGAGAAACATTCAAATAGGTGCTAAATAGCATAGCTTTTGAACTTTTTTAACATTGACCATTATGTGTTGGTGGAGGTGATGAGGTTGGTTAAAATACCTGCCTTATTCTAGAGTCCAGATGACGCATGCAGATCTTTCTTCTATTTTAGAGAATAAAAATAATGAGGAATTTTTTGTGAATTTATTTCTACTTTTTTAAGTTAATCACATCTAGTTTAAGTACTGTGGTCTAATTGGACCTATTAAATGGCCAAGCACATGAGATAAACTGTATCAGTTTGCTAACTGATTACTGCTTTATATCGCTGAAACTGCCCGAAAATATATAAAACTATCTCGGAGAGCTTCAAAGTAGGAGAAGCTGCTAGTTTTAAAGGCATATTCCCACTGAAGTGTTATTTATTTAATATCTTCGGTTTTACTTAACATAGAAATTCTTAGATAAATAAACATTGCTGTAGGTTTGTTTTACAGACACACATGTCAGTTTCAGCTATGCACTTGCCAAGGCTCGTGACTGCATCTTGCACAACTGTGACGCAATCATAATAAAATCTGTCCACAGACAGACAAAAATCTAAACACCTGCCAAAGTACTCAAAACAGCCTTTGTGGCAGTCTCTGCTAGAGTATGTATTCCCAGGACCACAGTTTGGAGTGATGACACACACACACAGACACACAAACTCAGAGTCGCAGAGTGAAAGCAATACCATCTAATCTGCCATCGAAGCAGTTAGACAGAATCAACACCAGCGTTGTGTTCAAAGCCCTCATCAGCAGCAGCTCGGTATTTACAGGTTTTTTGCCTCTCCACTCTGTGTCCTCCAGGTGAGGTTAGGTGTCAGGAGCTGCTTAAAAACAAACCTGCCAATAACAAAGGTCAATAGTAATGTCATGTCACGCAGGATGTGTTTTGTGATCTGCTACAGAAGAAGATGAACAAATGGCAAATATGAAGAATGGCTTACATGAAATAGTTTGAGCACATCTTCTTTTCCTACTGGGGTGTGGCAGTGCCAGGTAGGTTATACTACAGACTTTTCACAGTTCCCTCCTTCATTTTCATGCTGCATTTTCAATCTCAGGACAAAAGCATTTGCTTTTACTTCTGCTTTATTTTCTGAGAAAAATATGGCCGCAGTTCTCCAAATTCCTCTGTAACTGTTATCGATCACAAATTTATTTGGAACAAGACATGAGGTGGCACACGTTTCATTTCATGTACCCAGTGAGTGGTTTCAATATCTGAGCTCATTGTGGGAGTTAGAAGGGAAAAAATGGTATTCTTTATGTCTGTCTTGATTGAATTGATTGATATGATGAAGAGCAGTAAATTAAAAAAGGCTAAACAGCTAACCTCAATGGACTGAGATAGGCCTATGTTAGGAAATGTTGTGCAAAAACCTATTTATATTCCTTTAAATCATTGAGAATAGAAAAAACAGCATCATGTTAGTCAAAACTCAGGTCACAAAGCTCTTTTAAAACTTGAGCTTTCTCTTTGTCCCTTTTTATTTCATCTCCCAGATGTGCTGATATTTTTGCATAGCTACAACTGTGATCCAAATCAAGCTGACAGTTCGCCGTGCAGTTTTGGAAAATATCTTCACAGCTCCAAAATAATGATTGCCGGTCACCCTGTGACCTTTGCTAGTGCTTCTGGCAGGGAAAAATAATCCAGATTAATACTTTGGTCCACCACATGGGTCTAAATGCCAATTAATTAACTATTAAAATTATCTACAATACTGAATTATTCTCTATTATAATATGAAATAAGAGGTTTTAATATTTAATTTGTTATTATCTGTATGATTAAGGGCAGGTCAATCAGTGAAGACTGCTGCGTGTGACACTGAACCAAAGACATTAGCCTGTAAAATATTGACAACACAATAAGCTCATAAATGGTAAAACAAGCAAATAATCATAATTTTTAAAAAGCCGATGAGAAAGCAAAGAAAAGCTACCTTGTTGTCAACGAGCATGATATGCACAGTATGTTAAAAAGACAAAAATGATGAGGAATATTGCACACTTATTTTGTTTGATTGGGCTCAGTTGAATGGACCACATACATACACCTCTGAGTTTACTATCGCCATGCCGTTTCCATGTATCAGGCAATCCCTCCCCCATGTATGCTTGAAGGGAAGTAACGGGTGATCTGGCATCAGAATACAAAGAGCCTCATAAAGACTTAAGATAATAACATAATCTATATTATTGATCTTATTGTGCAAAATGTATTTATGTTATAGAACCTTCTTCTTCCATCTTACTTACTTACTATTTGGTGCATTGATAAATTGTTTCAACAGCTACAGCTCTGTTTCCTAAAAAAAAAAAAAAAAAATAAAGACATTTTGTAAAATGTAAATAATAAACAAATCAGCCAAAAGCTGTATTTAAATGGAAAGGCATTAAATAAGGTGTTGATACTGAGAGTATGAAAGTTTGCATCAGTGGACATGGTAAATAATACATACAATTTTTAGAGCAACATATGTTGTCATCTATTAAAAGTGTGGTAAAATGGTCTACCTGCAGTCCAGATGGGTCACCCAGTGAAAACATCTGGAATGTTATAAAGTGGAAAAGAGAAGTTATTCCCACAGCTATTAAACAACTAAGATCAAATATAAAGCAAACGCTTGGAGCTTGTTGCTAAAAGAGGTGATGCAACACAACATGCCACTGTCCAAACTTTTAAAAATGAGTTTCTGGCATCATCCATCCATTTTTGTTAATGTTTAACCATTGGGCATTGGAAAGGAGGGATTCTCTCTCAGATATTATAGTGTGGAAAGCAGGACACACCTTGGAGAGGTCTTGAATCCATCAGGCTGTAACGGTTTGAAAATTTTAAAAGTGATTTAAAATGTGCTGCATTATGTTTTTATTTAGTTTGCACAGAAATGAAAGCTGTCTTTGTCTACATCTTACCTCTTCATCTGTTATTGAGACAGCACTAGTACTTTAAATGAATGCCACGAAGGACAAAAATTGCATGTTTGATCAAATTTGTCCAAAATATTAATATAAAATATTAATAAAAGAAGCTCAAGAAAACTGAGAACCAATAAAAATGTTTTTTTATTTAGTTTTCAGATGGTTCATTTACAGTGGAATACAGATTATGTTAATATATCAAAACACATTTTAGCAGTACTTAAACTGCTATCTGCTAATCAAGCTATGAGTCTTACACAATAATGTGTGTCTCTCTGTTACAAAAACAATAGCTATGCAATGTCCATGTAATTATCAGTGTTTAATAACTCAATTCAAAAATATGATATTTGGTTGTTATTTTGAATGAAATAATGTTAAATTAAAATGGATGACTCCCTCTTCAATTATTTACCTAATTATGACTGACTCACAGCATTGTGTTTCCATTATTTATGAACTTTGTGGACAATGTATTGTTTTATTATGATGTGAAGGTCTTCCAACAGAAACCTGTGCAAATTAGAGTAAAGGAAGTATCCAAACATTTGTATTTGTATTTTCCCCAGTAAACCACACACACACACACACACACACACACACACACACACACACACACACACACACACACACACACACACACGTGTTCACATGGG
>VUQG01036001.1:0-11109 GCA_015106755.1 Etia nguti
CTTGATTTTGGGAGCTTCAATTGTCTGACTACAGCCACCAGACAGTGGTCACTGATATCATTTACGAAAACCCCAGTGTGAGAATATTTATACAGCATGTTAGTTAAAAATAAATCAATAAGTGATGACTTTTCTGGGCATTTAAGATTTGGGCGAGTTGTGCTGTAAATTAGTTGTGTGAGATTATATGAATCACACATGGATTTAAAACTCTCTGAGGCAGAGGACAACCAGTCCCAGTTAAAATCTCCGGCCAGCACAATTTCATTAAAATCTAAAGTAGATAGTTTTTCACTAAGTGAAACTAAAGCCTCACTACTAGCCGAGGGGGGTCTGTAACAGCCCACAATGGTAATAAAATAGCCCTTGAAAAGTTGGAGCTTGAGGGCAAGAAGTTCAAACTGTTTACAAACAGATACCGATGAATGGACAGTAACATGGAATTGGCTTTTTACATAAATTGCAACACCACCACCCTTTCTGGGGCGGTCGCAACGGAAAAGATTATAGCCCGTTATTGCAATGTCTTTGTCAGTAATCGATTTTGTAAGCCAGGTTTCTGATAATATGAGAATATCAGTATCTAACTCTTTCATCCAAATTTTCACAAAATCAAGTTTGGGAAGAAGACTTCTGACATTTAAATGAGTGATACCAAGACCTGTTCGAGTTTTAAAATCACAAGGAGTACTTGTGATATGGTACTTCACCATAATGTAGGGGTATTATGGTGACAAGTACCTGACTGGTTAACCTTTTAAACAATTCCTTAAGAAGGATCTTATTTTGCCATGTATTACATCTCTAACTATTACTTTCTGCATTCATCTTTATCCTTAACATCCGTTTCCATCTGTAAATGTGCTTCCAAAACTTTAGAAGCACCTTTTCTGTGTTTTTAAAGGCCCCTAAAGGCACATGATTTCTAACCCCGTGTGAAGGTGTGGATTTGAAACATGTGGGCGGAGTGTCCTTGCAGCCATGTTTGTTTGTTTGTGAAGGTACAAATAATCGTGAGTTACCTGCCTTGTGAGCTGTGATGTTACCTGCACTGACCTTTTACCCCTGCAGGTGACAGGATGTGGATTGGTGGGAAAGCGCGGCGGTGGCTCCATGATTAGACCAGATCAGAACCGCAGGGTGTGGTGTTCCCGATACCACTGTCGCACACATCAAACAGTCGGGCGTCCCCATCAGGTAAGAAGGAACAGCAGGACACAGAGAGAGTGGAGGTGGAGAGTGACTCAAAGCTTCGCTCCTCCGTTTTTCCTGTGTGTGTGTGTGCTATCCCTATCACCTCGCAGCTTGTTTATATCCTTTGCTGTATGTGTGTAGGGGAGTAGGCGTGTAAGCATATGCAGGTGTGTGTGTGAAAACTCGTGGGAGGTAGGGGTGAAAAATGAATGAGTGTGAATTAATTAACCCTGAGTGCGAGCACTTGCACCAGCAGAAAAATATTTTTACACCCTTTTCACACTAACCTGGATACATGAACTTCTCTCATAAAAGAAAGACATTTCTATTAATGCTGTAATTTACAGTGATGCTGTTTTGTGAAACACATTCACAGTGCTGAACCGCGCTGCGCATACACTACATCCCAAAGATGCTCTGTTGAATTGAAATGTGGTAACCGTGGAGGCCATTTGCACACGGTGAACTCACTGTCGTGTTCAAGAAACCAATTTGAGATGATCTGACCTTTGTGACATGATGGGTTATCCTGCTGGAAGCAGCCATCAGAAGATGGATACACTGTGGTCATAAAGGGGAAGGCGTGGTCAGCAACAACACTCAGGTAGGCTGTTGTTTTTAAACGATGCTCGGGTGGTACTAAGGGGCCAAAAAAATATCCACCACACCATTACACCACCATGAGCCTGAACTGTTGATACAAAACAGAATGATTCATGCTTCATGTTGTTTATACTAAATTCTGACATTACCATCTAAATGTCATAGTAAATATTCTAAACTCATGAGACCAGGGAACCTTTAGTCACTCTGCTATTATCCAGTTTTGGTGAGTGTGTGAATTATAGCTTCAGTTTCCTGTTTTTAGCTCACAAGAATGTCACCCAGTGTGGTTTTCTGCAGCTGAAGGCCAGCTGCTTCAACGATCAACATGTTGTTCATTCAGAGATGGTGTTCAGCATAACTTGGTTTTAACAAGTGGTTTAATTACCCTTTCCTTCCAATCAGCTTGAAGCCGTCTGACCTTTATCCTCTGACCTCTGACATCAACAAGGCTTTTTCGCCTTTTTCAGATCGTTCTCTGTAAATCCCAGAGATGGTAGTGCGGTAGAATCCTAGTAAATCAGTAGATCCGTTTCTGAAATACTCCAAGAACCATGCCACAATCAGGGTCCCTTAAAATCACTTTTCTTTCTCATTCTAATGCTCACTTTAAACTTCAGCAGCTCACCTTGATCATGTCTACAAACCTAAGTGCACTGAGTTGCGTCTATATGATTGGCTGATTACAACAAGTTGAACGTGTGTACCTAAAAAAGTGGTCATCAGTGTAAGAATGGCAGCGGCAGGCCTTTTCTTTCTTTTTTAAACAAATGAATCCAAACAAATCAAACCTCATTTAAATTGAGAGTTCTATAGCAGTAAATGTGTGAAGTACGCAAAGAGGTTTTAGCTTGTTAACCAGAAATAAATGGCTAAAAGCATTGCCAAGATGGCTGCAGAGCGGCAGTATTTCTGTGTCCACTTCGACTTTGGTGTAACATCAGGAAAGTAGGAGGACTACTCCTAGAATGAAAGGAGATACTGTAATACCACTGGCAGGCACAATTAATTAGCAGAAGCCCAACTGAGATGAAGCTGAATCCGTGACAGATTGTCCACCTTTTCCTTGACAGCTTCTCTCTCCCTCTCAAAAAAAAGAGTCTTAGATGAGAATTAAACAAAGCGTTCCAGGAAGTGTTAGTTAGACAGTTGGTGTTGACTTTGTCAGGACAAATGGATGAATTGATATCACAGGAGGTGTTAAAAGAGATTCTTTCTTATCGTGTGAAGTATTTGAGCTACACTGTTTCTGAAGTGGAATTTAACACTCAAATCCTGCTTTCAACTTTCTTCCATGTTTTGGTGAGTCATGTTGCCAGGCTGACCTAAGTCCATTTTCTATTTGAATCAACATCCTAATGAAAGTTCCCAGTGTTGATTTTGCATGCACCATAATTCCAGTCTGCCCTCAAGCAATGATGCAGCATGTTTTTTCTCTATTGTTCCCTTTGTTTCTTTTGGTTATCGGACGGCAAACAATCTGCCTTTTTTGTATATGACACTAATCGTGTCGAGAGTGAAAGCAGTGAGAATTAAATATTACTAAGAATATGAGAGGAAGGCATTTTTATTCACACATGCAAATCCTGGTTCATTAAGTGTGAAGGGTGAGGTGAAGAGAATTTCATTTTCAGATATTCAGAGCCCATCAGGAGTTTTCCTCTGCATGCGAGTATGTGGGTGTGTCCCCGAGTGAGACTCAGCATCTTCTGGCCAGCAGAGTGTCATGCCAGAGCTCATCTGTTACACCACAAATGTGAGACAGTCACAGGAACATCTGGTCACACTGTCAAGTCGTGAAATTTTAAGCCGCCGGTCTCTGCTTGGATCACCGCGGGCTCCGTCTGTGCCAGACAATGAGAGCTGTCACAAAGTGTTTGCTTTAACAGGCTGAAATAAATGACTTAATGCTCTGTCCAACTCTGAATAAAGAATTAACATTTGTCAGAGCTGCACGGTGCTGGGAGGTGCGGGGAGGTAATGGAAGACGTCATTTGGGAGGGGCTTAACACAAATCACGCTGCCCTCTTAGTCACAGTTCACACAGTGTTTACAGAAAGGCTCGGCCAAGCTACTCCCAGGTGAGAAACGACTGATTCTCTATTACAGAGAACAAAAAAATGAACATTTATAGAGAAGAGAGTTTGGTACTGTGGCTCTGATTAAATGTCTCTGAAAAAGTGGATGAACATTACAAAAAAATTAAAATTGAGAGTGCATCATCTTCTGCCAGATTCCCGTCCTCATTAAATAATCCAACTAAATGTCTCAAGCCGTGTTTTGGAAAGGGATAAAGATACGGCATAAAAACAGTCTGGGGACAACGAGACACAGAGCTGCCTTGTTAAAGGCTAAGTTCATCCAAATTCCTGAAAAAGGCATACTCTCTTACCTACCTCTCCATCGAATCTAACGGCACAGGTAATTTTTGTTTTATTTTTACAGTTTTACAGTTAAAATGGAGTTCTTATTTTTCCCTTAATTCCATGTTTGAAGGAGTATTCTGTAAAATCACACATTAAAAAACAACAACAACAAATCAGTGCAGCTGAACCAGAGATATCCTTGTTTTTATTCCACTCATGCTTTATCCTTGTCGAAATTTTGGCTACATAACTCACAAAGCAGCCTGAACACTGACATGTGTAGCTAAAGATTTGACTTTATTATGCCGGCAGTAGGATATGACAGAGATGAGAAGCAGTTTATACAGGGAGGTACCACAGACGCTGTAAAGGTATTTAGTTACTATAAGAATATCTTGATTACTTTGGGTGGATGCATTCTTTATGTTTTACAGTATAGTCCTTTTTCCAACCAATGTGTATGTGATCCATGTGTATCCCTGCTTGCTGGAGGTTACTGACAGTTGCATGGGGAAATTGGTCACATAGAGATGCACTGCAAACCTCTTTGTGATGGCTTTGGTCATCACAGAGAGGTTACCCATTGTTTGCACAGAAGACAATGACAAACATTCTCTGTTTTTGGATTCATGTTGCGCTTTTGCAAGTTTTACAAGCTGGTAGTTTGCGAGTGTTTGCTTACAAGTTGGTTTCATCCCTGCAACAATCACCACAACGTATTGATATCTACAGAATGGACGCACGACATAGGAGAAAACAGAAAAAGGATAAGAACAACCACACTCTTATACAGTCAAACATTTTTACACATTGAACTCAGGACAATGTGTGGGGAAACAGGACCAGGCATCTAGCACATGTGGCAGGAAGTGCTAACATGGTTAGCAGGATTGAGTAGGCAGATTAAATTATCTCACACTTGCTCAGTGGGACATTACCCTTTCAGCTCCTTAGTACAAAAATCTACATAAAAACTTTAATGTTGAATTTGTCCTGTCATTAGATTTGTGTTCTAGCTTACACCACAGCCAGGCATGTGTAGAAAGGTGGTTCAAGGCTGCAGTGAATGTATGAAAACACCTTATGTTTCTAAAGAGCAAGAATCAAAAGTCAAAGCCATCAGCAGCACCAGTCACCAGGACATATGTCAAGCAGCTCATCTGCATTTGAAGAATGCCCGTTAAGCTCCAATCGGATGTGACCAGCTGAGGCCCTGACTCTGTCTGACGGGTGAGTGGAAGAGACGTGACGAAGTGGGAGCTCAGACACGATCGCTGCCCTGTGTTGTGCGGTGTGCCCTCTCCCTGTTCTCATTATCCTCTCTCTGGGTGTTAAGGAGGAGTGGAGATGGGAGGGAGGAGGGTTGTGGCGGTGGAGACTGGTTGGCTGGCCCAACATCCCCCGTGGACAGGGAACAGATGGGACCTGACTCCCTCCACACAAATCACTGCCAAGAAAGCTTCGGCCTGCTCCAGTGACCGTTTCAAAATGACGACAACTGTTTACTTAAACAAGGGGAGAGTCCAGGGTTGAGGGAATGAGGGAAAAATAGAGAGATTACAGTCCAATACAGGAGAAATAAACTCAAAGTTGGCATTATCCAAGGAGTATTAACTAATTTGGCATTTAGGCTTGAACTGAAATTTGTTTTTGCACTGTTTGTGAAAGGGAGTAAAATGCCATTTTAAGGAAATAGAAGCTTGTTGATAGGATTTTTAGTGACAATGGCTGGCATGTGAGACCTGTTAAGATGCACTGCCATCTTCTGCGGTGCACTATTGTGAGGAAAAAAATGTAAATATATAAATGTGTCCACAAATACATCTTGCTGCGAAGTTACTGTCATATGATATCAACCATGTGTCATTAATTAAGCATCATTAATGTAGGTTTTTGTAGCCCTTGGTTACTAACGATTCATTGTCCTTCTCAAGGCAGAAATTTGCAGACACAAGGAGTTGCATTGCCCAGGATATGAACCTTCAACAATATCAGGGTTCAATGTAATTAGTACAACAGTAATAAAGCAGTAGGAAAAGTATATTGGGCAATTTCATTTGCCAGTCAGTGATAGTCTTTTCTACTAAAAACAGCCTCAAATTCACCTGTGATATAAACAGGCTGAGGTGAACCCTGAGTCCCTATTTTTTTTTTCTTCCAGTCAGTCTTTTCACCTTGTAGTCTAAACATTTTACATTAAACGAAGCATGTGAGCCTATTAAGAGAAAGGAAACCCAAAAAGGAGGCAATAAAAAGAATGTAAGGTTCATCAAATAGATGTTTGCACACTGTAAAATGTACATAAGGGCACACATGTCAATGCGAAGTACAATTTGACTGATATATCAGCCGATAGTAGCTATTTATCGATATATCGGTATTGGCAAAAACATTTCATTTAAATGAAAAAAGTGAAGAATCGATTACACGTGTTGTATGATGTTGCATAGTTTGTCCACCAGAGGGCACTGTGTAACCTCCCTGTTGGCAACATGCAGTCGGAATGCCACAAACACAACATCCAGCTGATCAGAGCACAGTCAAGCAAACTGGAAACAAGTGATCTGCAACTTTTTGTGACAATAATAGAAGTTTGTTTTTATTATCTTAGTAAGGACTCATAAATAACTACACATAACTAACATTTGCTTTGTTTGGCTGAAAGGAAAAAATATTGGCTCATATATCGGCTTTTTAAAAATCACCAAATATCGGTATTGGTCTTAAACATCCTATATCAGTTGGGCTCTAATGCAGAGTATTACAAGACTCACCCAAGCAGTTTCTGTCTTTTTCAACAAGAACATTGACAGAACTGGTGATAATTATGGAGCTGTTGTGGGTACGATTTATGGTCAAGCTGCACCTCTCTTTCATTTCTTACAGGAAAAGATGCAGCTTCACATCAGGGATGGTGAGGTCACAAAACATGAGAGATAACATTTTCTAGAAATCACAACTCATTATACTCATTACTGCATTACCTTCACAGGTTAAAATACAATAAGAGCCCTTGAGCCATAGTAAAAACAAGCAAAATCAAGAGCTTCAGGTTTATCTGAATCTTACAATGGTATCTGCAGTTCCTCTTTCTCTGTAGCAATGATACCTGCTACATGCAGGCCTGTGCCTGAAAAGTGGACAGGATATAATCCTGATGGATTTGTAAGTTTATTGGAGGATTCATTGCACTGGATTTGTGTCCATTTGTGTTTGGCTACTCAAAGCTAAGGAGTTTTGCTACACAACCTATGCAGTCCTCCAAAAACACCAGCAGCACGTAGCTCGATGTTGATGACACTGTGTGTAAGCTGAACGCTGACTGGTTGAAATGTGGGCCTGAATAGGAAAAGGAGGGACAGGAGTGTTCACATAAAGTTAGAGGTTAAAAAAAAACAGATAAAAAAACACCATTAAGAGCACAGATGGTGGCTGCAGTGGACAGTTTTCATTGATTTTACTGCTTGGTTTCACTTCAGTTCCTTGTATGCTGTAGCTTTACTCTTCGCGGATGGCTCAGCAACAACAGCAAGAGTTGTTCCACATATTTTTGACACTGCCTGCTGGTGACAGTAAGCGGCCTCCAAATGTAGACGATGGTCTGCAGGCTCCACATTGGACCAAAGCACAACCATGTGAGTCCCTTAATCATTCTACAGATTTAGATACATTTGAGGAGTTATCAATTAATTAAATAAAAATCTACTCATACATTATGCTACATTATTACTACACAAAATTTGATTTTTTTTAAATAAGATTCCAGTAAATTGGTGGCCTAGTAGCCTGTGGGGAATAATATTATAATTTTAATTTTATAATAATAATATTATGCTGGACACAAGCACACAACGAGTAACCATCTGCGTCTGTGCATCATTAAGCATATGAGAGGACAAACTGTGCTTTTAAGTTTTTATTCCACTAGCAAGGAAACTTCAGCACTGATTCTCACTGTTACTTTTGTTAGTGGGTTTTTTTCTTAACACCTACTTTACACTATGTTGTTTCCCTCCCACATCCTTCAAAGGTGTAGGTTCTAGTTAGTGTTTCCATCTCTGTTGTGGGTCCAGCTGTTGATTCAAATCACAAATAGTTCACACAAAGCGATGCAGTGAGCACTTTCTTCACAGGTGAGACTAAACACCAGCTAACAATGCCAGTCAGCTGTCGAATGGACCTGAAGTGATATTAGAGCCATTTTACAGCCTACCCACGCAGATACTGGATAACTCAATACCAGTATAAATGATGAAAAAAAAAAAGACTGCTTCCCAATGATTTTTATTTCAGCTCCGAGAAGACAAAAGCACAAAGTGATAAAAAAAAATTCTGTTGCAATTAACAGCGGAGAAGCAATGGCCCACGCCCTTCCCTAATGAAATAACTGAGAAAATGAATCATTAAGATTGTCATTCATCCCACTGATTGTGCATCTCCCAGCCACCCACACCTGTCAGAGGCCTGGGGTACCTGGGTAATGTAGTCATCCACTTGGGACATAATTAGAGAACTGCCACCTGTACTTCATTTTTTCTTTCTCCTCCTCCAGAACTAGACAAGCCTCATTAGAGAGACCACAGCTTATCTGTGTGTGGGGAGAAATGTAAATTAATCTACAGTGGGAACCTGACACTAATTAGTATTTTTGGCCAAAATGCTTTAAAGGTCCACAGAGACAATAGCATTGAATGACTGAATACATTTTAATTGTGCTTGTTGAGTGCGAAAACCAAAAACACATCAAGACAGAACAACTGGATTTTAATGAACATCCATTAGAGAAACACTAACAATCAGATGACCCCCCCTATAAGCTAGAACTTGGCGACAGTGGGATGGAAAAACTCAGTGTTAAGAGGAGGAAACCTTCGGCAGGCTCAGGGATGGGCAGCAATCTGCTGCGATTGGTTGAAGGTGAGGGGACAAAGCAGAGAGCAGAGGGAGGCCAGATAAAAGACACATGTCAGAAAGCCAGAGTTTAAAATGATCCCATCTTCACTGGAAAGTTAGAGGGTTATGCCAGTCTGTTGCCAGACATTCCCAGTTCATCTGAATTTTATTGGTTCTGAGAGAAAACAAAAAACCTTCTATTATATTCATGATGTGTTTCCTGTTAGGTTCTTATGAAGCGTGTCATGGCACATGGCTGCCCCTCTCTGAGCCTGGTTCTGCCAGAGGTCTCTTCCTGTTGAAAGGGAGTTCTTCCTTCCTACTTTTATCAAGTGCTGCTAGAGTAATAGGTGATTGCCTGATCATTAGGGTTTTCATCACATTACATGATAGCTATTGTTGTGAACTGGAGATATAAAGATAAAACTGAAATGAAATTAATTCACACCTGCACAAGGGGTTTGAGTTCTTAGATGCACCCTGGTGGTTATTTATTTACGATGTCCACTTATGATCAGATCAACCAAAATACTAATGAAGTCTGGATCCTCTGAGTTTAAGTTTAAACTTCTCATAGTGCGATGTACATGTGACTCATCACAAGTTGAGAAATGCATGATTCAATGTGTCTCAGTCTGTATAAGGTGCAGTGTTCCTCCTCGCGGGTGAAGTTGCTTTCTACGTCACAGCTGCACAACTGTTTTCCAGTGAGGAATTTTCAATCACAAGCGCAACCTGCTGATCTGCTTCTTTAAGCCTGTCATGGAAAAAAAAAGAAATCTCTTTACAAAAGATTTCAAATGTTGCAAGTTGAGTGCCTTGTTTAAAAATATACAGTAACCATACACCATAGTAGGATATTGGGCACAATCAGAGACATCAATGGCGTCATGACAGCTCTAAGTTTAGCTCCAGTGAGAAGCCACAAATCACCTCCTATGCTGTCAGAATATTTTATCAGAGATGAAAAAGGCTGAAGAGCGATGATTCCTTTCACGAGCGCTGTTAAATTACGGTGTAATCGGTGCATTGTGGTACAATCTATAGACAAGATGGTTAATAAACCAACTCCACAACAATACAGTGTTGACAGACGATTCAGATGTCTCAGGGCTTACTGGATTTGTTGTCTATATTACACAGCCAAGACAAATCTGGTAACTGTTTGTTTATTCATCAACCAGTAAACCAGCAGTGATGGAACAGATGCTGCAAACATGCACGCAGAGATGGAGACAGACATTGCTCTGTCTGTTTGGTATCTCCTGGGAGAAAACAGAGATCATGTAGTGACAAAGCACATCTTGTAGCTTATTGTAGTCATGAGAGCAGAAATGGAGAAACAGTGAGAGTATTACTGAAAAATAATTAAAGAGCAAAAGGAAATGGCGTCTCATAATTAATTTAATAACCAACGAGTAGAAGCACTGCCCATCATATAGTGCATATGGACTGAATTTCTCCATTGTCTGACCTGGAGCAATATAAAGCCAGCAGCTTGCTGGTTTGAATATCAACAGTAAGTTAATGGATCTCAAAAAATAAAAAGTGATTATTTGATTGATTGATTGATTGATAATACTTTATTCATCCCGAGGGAAATTGGGTTAAGGCTGCCAGCCTTGCCAGCGCCATCTTACCCTTCCGACCATACATACATTACACAAACATCACATGGGGAAGACAGGTCAGAGAGGTATAACAATGGAAAATGCACAACATGAGGAAAGACGAGGAGAAAAAAAGAACTCCACCCAGACTGAGCTCCAACAGGGAGATCAGTTTGAGAACAGAAAAAAACACCTCAGCACATAGCACATGAATCATCACATCTCACAACATAGAAGACATAAGCTTCGAAGGCGTTTGGAGGGGGTGGGGGGGTGAGTGTAGGTCTGTGTCAGTGTACATGCGTATGTGTGTGTGTGTGTGTTTGTGTTCCGTGTTCAACCGAGAGAAAGAAAGAGAAAATGACTGGATATGTGAGATAAATGTTAGAAAAAAATAATAAATAAAACAAACAATGTCTGTAGTCCAGCAGACTTAAACACAC
>VUQG01036002.1:0-21824 GCA_015106755.1 Etia nguti
GTATATAATCCCCTGAAAATGATTAAAAAACAAAAAATGTCATTATAACATTGACAATATCTGTCAATATCTGAAAAAAACTAAATAACATATTGTTATCAGTCTTACACTTGGAAATACAGGCCAGCAAGGAATGTCTGTCTAAACTTGTGTTGCCAATAGTGCTGTTGCCGCAATCCAAAATACCTTGTTTTTGAGTAGGGCTTTACAAATAAATATGACTTTACTTCATGGATATGTGCAAGCAGAAACACCTGGAACCTGTCAATTGACAACAAAGACAGAAAAATATGCTGCGAATATAATTAAACAATCTTTCTTGAAATTAAAGTGCAACAAGGGATTTTGGCCGTATGTTTTCACTAATAGTAATGTTGAATCTGTGCAAGTTGGAATATCAGACACACTCTTTCTTTGTTTTTCCTCTTTTCACTGTATATTAACCAAAGCATCATGCTTTTTGTGCAAACTTTACAGCAACATCAGTTCATGAGCTCCTCTTTATCACTAATGAATGTTTCTGTTCCTGAAGAGAAATAACTTCTAATTTGGTTCTCTTTGACTGTGATCAGAGCTCTTGTATAATGCGTACACTTCATGCTGGGAGCTCTTAAAGGCTGATAAATAGTTATACAGCATAACGTCATTATGAATGAACAGAAATTTGCTCTATCACAAAAATATAGATCTGAAAATCCCAGAAAAAGGAATAAACCTTAATATCCCTCTTTAATGAAGGAAGTCATTTTAGCAGAGATTATTCTCAGTGAAAACTTGGTTCCTCTCTGTTCTGCGCTGTGGCACACAAATTATTGTGTCATACAGTGTGTTTGCCTATGAGAGGGGTTGAAAATGACCACTGAGTCTTGTGTAATGGCCTCTCTGTGGAGGACGTGAGGAATGAAAACACAGTGTGTGTAGATGTAGCTTAATTTAATTTGCACGCCGACTTCGCAAATGTTTGTGTTAGTGAGAAATGTCAGTGAGTTTTGATGGATTGGATCTGTGCATTCATATACACACCAAAGCATCGCTCTTTCTGCCTCATCATCCAAGGAAGACAGCAACACAATTATGCATCAACCAGTGGCAGGAAAAACAAAAATGAGCTTCTCTGCTTCTTCCATACTAGGAAAACACTCCAACCAAATACCATAACTTGTCATTAATACAAAGTACTTTGTCCTTCCATTATTACACTACTTGTAAGCTATTTTGAGTTTAAGGTGTCCTATTATAAAACTTAAAAATCAGAATATTTACCAGAGTTATTGAGACTACATATTATTGTACTTAGTATGGTGGGTTGCTTCTGAAAAGAAAACTAAAAGGGAAAAAAATACAAGAGTTTAACTGCATTTCTCCACAATAATCATAATAAATCTGAGGTTTGGAGGATTTTGTCATTAGGGCTTTTAATGATTTCAATTATGGAGAAAAGTGAAATGATTTGCAACCTTAATAAATATTCACCAGAGACAGAAACAGAAACATTTTTCAGCTGTGTAAACATGTTCTGAAATCAACCACGTTTTTTTTGGCTAATTAGTCTCTCCAGAGATGCTTCTTAAAATTTGAGGCCGATGTTATTTGAAGACATGATGATGATGATGCTATAACCAGCTTGAGTTAAACCAGTGAGATAAGAGTTTGATAGAATTACATTTGTTTTGCTGTGACAGTGCTTTCAGCAGTAGGAGCAGCAGTAGGATTATGTGTTGTTACATACACACACACACACTCATGTAGCAGCATCCCGCCATGTCTATTAACTTCACTTTGAATTAATCAGTTTAGGAGCTGTCATGTGTAAAACACTGCTGTAGCAGCTGTGTGTGAGTGCATGTGTATGTCTAGTAGTCCTACAGCAACTGTTTCTCCCCTTGGAGAAATACTGGCACCACAGAATACTGACTTTTTTCAGCCAGAACAGTGCGTGTGTGTGAGTGTGTGAGTATCTCCTGTGGAAAAATGTAATTTGTTTGTTTGACACCTAATTATATACTTGTAAAGATCTCAGAGTTATTAAATATTGCATGCACTGCTACTTTTAGAAGGTGTGTAATCTGTGAGATGGTGCTAAAATAATGGGTGCAGTACATTTAATGTTAGGAAATGGCACCTCAATCAAACAATGTATAATAAGTAGAAAGAATAGGGAAAAGAAGAATTAATAATTAAAATTGCATACTACAAATCTTGCCTGTCTTGATTTGTTTATAATAATGACCTGATATTCCCCATTCCTCTTTGGAAAGCAACACTTTAAAGTTTTCTTTCAAAAAGAAAACTGTGTGTGTGAATTGTGTTAAAACAAAATGTAGTTACTACATAAATTTACTTTATAAAAGAAAAGTGTATTCTACAAAAAATCTTGATTTCCCCTTAATGGTAAATCTGTGTTTTAATATAATTTCATACTGACTCCATAGTGTACATACAAACTGGGGTTACAATGGTCTGGAATTATCCTGAGCAGCATTCACTGATCATTGAGTGTGTGTGTGTGTGTGTGTGTGTGTGTGTGTGTGTGTGTGTGTGTGTGTGTGTGTGTGTGTGTTTGTGTATGCCTGTGTGATCTGAATGACTGCACAACAAAGAGTCTGAATGGATTTAGTCAAAGCTCAAACGCTGATGCAGCTGCATTCCTGGAGGTTTATGATGTGAAACACCAAAGGAAAGGAAACAATGATCACATTCATAAGATGTCATTTTCTTCCACTTTTATCTGAGGAATTTCTTTAGTTTTTTGCCCCCCCCTTTTTTTTCATAACGTAATGTGTTCACCTTTTCCAAACTGGGGCCCGTTAGGAGGTTTGTTTGAAAACCTGACCCCAGTCTCACTAGTAATGTACAGTATGGCTATTTTGCAACAACCATCCACACATGCACGACTCCAATTCCAAAAAAGTTAGAACACTGTGTAAAGTGTAAATAAATGCAGAATGCGATGGTTTGTCCATATTTTAATCATAAGAGAAACATAGAAGAAATATAACATTTTTTAAATGAGTAAATGTACCCTTTTAGGAAAAAGTAAGGCAATTTTGAATTTGATAGCAGCAACACATCTCAGAAAAGTTGGGATGGGCCCATGTTTGTCGTAGTGTAGCATCCTCTCTTCTTTTAACTGATTGTAAACATCTGGGAACTGAGTCTGGGGTCTTCTTTGTCATATTTTTTGTTTCATGATGTGCCAAATGTTTTGAATTGGTGAAAAGTCTGGACTGTGGGCAGGACAGTTCAGCACCCGGACCCTTCTACTACAAAGCCATGCTGTTGAAATAGATGCAGTTTAGCACTGTCTTGTTGAAATATGCAAGTTCTTCTCTAAAAAATCAAGTGAAGCTTATGTTTTGTTTACAGTTTATACAACTTCTTAATTCTTTGGCAATTGGGGTTGTGGTTAGTTGCACTGAAAACAGTGTTGTACATTCTCTTTATGGATTAGAGTGTGAGAGGCTAAGAACGAGTTTAAGAGTGAGTCAGTAAATTCATCTAAACTCACCATTACCTTTGAGTTTTCAGTGCAGAATAACATTTTCCATAAGTTCATTTAACAGTGCTTTAAATTAGATGTGTCTGCCTTGAACCTATAATTTAAAATATGTAATTTAGGCTATAAATTTGTGACATATCAACTACTGTATGGCTGTCAGTCTCAAAGTCTCTTTAATCAAAGATTAAAGTTAAGATTAAGTTTGTGTAGGAGAATTTTAATTTATTAATAGAATGCTCCAGAATTACAAATTGCTTTTATGTTTATGAGTTTGTTTCAATAAATCTACCCAGTGCATAGAAACTAAGAAAAAAAAATCCTTTGTGTGTATCCAACTCTTATGTTGGCAATTATAAAGGAAAGAGCAGAAAGCCACTAAAAGTTGTTCTGTGGTACTGGTCATCCCAAACACTATCAGCCAGTTGTACTGAAACAACATCTCCCACTTCTAACTGCAACACCACACCATTGGATGCATTGTCCTCAGGATCAGTGGATGTGGTTTGACGGTCCCCAATGAAAACCATGGCATTAGAATTTTTGACTAGTCTCATCCTCATATTTTTCTCATAGTGCGCTATATAACCAGTAAATCTAAAGTAGTAGACTCCTCTTACTGGTGCAGTGAAGTAACCTAAAAAAGAGACAGAAGAATAGTCACAGCTCATTGTGGTGAAATTAATGAAACCAATAATTAAACAGAAGCCTAATCTGCCTACCTGTGTTTGGGTTGTAGTGGTTTCCAGTGTTGGTACAGACATTTCTGAAGATGAGTGTTGCAAATTCTAAGCCATATTCAATGTTACCTGAACCGGACGCCAGGAGGGAGGCAGAAAAAGCCACTTTCACTGCTGTGGCAAAGAAATTAAAAAACAATAAGCAATAAATAAATAAAGTAAACTCAGAATCACACCTGATTATCCACCAATTATTCATCTACTTCTTGTACACTTATCAGGAAAACAGGAAAGTATTTATCTCTGTTAATATTTTGAAGCTCTTGTGCTGTGGAATTTCCCCGTGAAATCACAAGACACACATGAAAAACCATTCAGTCAAATCATTCCATACATCTCAAACTGAAGCTTTACCTTCCTGCTGTTTCTCCAGCATTTCCACACGAAGTTCACTGACTGTCAGCGTCTCCCTGATAGCACTGAGCTCCAGGTGAGCTGCTGCAAGCTCTCTAGCTTGAGCTAACATGATGAAAAGGGAGATAAATGAAATGGAAGGTTTACAAGTCAGAGAATAAACACCAAAAACCCCGACCCTTTACCTTCCTGCTGTTTCTCCACTTCATCCATGTGAATTTCACAGACTGTCAGTGTTTTCTGGATAGCGCTGAGATTCTGCTGAGCTATTCCAAGCTCTCTAGCTTGAGCTAACGTGATAGAAAACATGATAGGAGAAGTTGAAGCAAGTTGTAACAGTATACGAGTAAGTAAAAATGAACTCAACAATACTCTACTTAGGGCTGGGTGCATTTAGTTACCATCATTCTTTATCTGCAGTTCTTCAACCAGGATCTCACCTGCAATCATCCTGGCCTCCATGGCTATAAAAAAAAGTGCATGTAAGCTTAGTTGCATCTATTTTTAATGAAGTGATTCCCTCATCACTGTGTACCTGTATTTTCTTTCTGTAAGGCCTCCACCAGGCTATCCAGAACTGTTACTCTGTCTTTCAAGTATCTAAGCTCTACACTTTGCTCCACCACCATGTCTCTCAGAGCCATCAGCTCAACCCAGACGTCTGTCTGAAGCACCAGATCTTCTTCACTTCCCTCAATGCTGGGCCTCTGTGTGTCAGCCAAATCTGTCTCATCAGAAGAATCATTGTTGCTGCTGTCTATTTGGGCCCTGCAAAGATGGCAAAGCAGGAGAACCATTAATAAAGCCATGAAAGTCCTCATCTTCATTCACGAAATGCCCTGTTTGCTGTGTGTGCGTGGGTCATTTATGGGGGATTTCAAGGCCGAATGTGTCAGGTGGATGAAGATTTGCCAAATGTGTGAGAAAGATCACAGCTACTGTAGTGTGGCAGATATGGGATAGATAGGTGTGTGACTCAAACTTTTAAACACATGTCACTGAGTGGATGGTGCAATGGAGAGCTTTGAATAGATAGAAGTTTGCTAATAGGTATGCCCAGCTCTCTAAGTGATTTAAAGTTTTTTCACTATAAAAAAAAATCTATTAATGCTTAGATTTCAAAAAACTCAAATGCTGCACAGGGCAACAAACTGAGCCAGAGATAAATTCCTTGTTTCACAAGCTTGGCCAAATAAAGATGATTTTGATGCTGATAGCCTCAGAAATTGTCTAGGAATCCTCGAACAACTGTTGGTGTCAGTGTGCTGTCAGAAATGAATGAAATGAATAGTACAGTATTAAAAAGGAATACTATGCTCTGGACAGATGAATCAAAGGTGGAGTTGCTTATCCACAACTCTAACTTCTTTGATGTAGATTAAATTCAACATTTTTCAAGAAAAAAACCTCATACCAACTGGTGATTTGAACCACTTAATACAACTCATAAACAGCTTGCAACTGGATAAAGTTTGCATGAAGTAGCTGTCAAACCTTTCGCCTAACTGATGGCAGCGATTGCCATACAATTATGCAAAGCACCTACTTAAAATGGTTTCTGTAATTTTATAAAAGATGAGTTTTGTTGTCCAAATACATCAAAAAGTCAACATTTTCCATATGATATCCTTCTTCTTTTTTTCCTTTTTCTTTGTAAACTGTAGTAATGTATACATGTAGTTCACTATTATTCATGACCTATGGCAAACACTGATATCAGTGTCCAGTCTGGGATACATCTAACTCGAATCTGTCAATAACACCGCTTGATCTAAACATGGTGATCGTTTCCAGAGGCTCTTTTTCTCTGACAGGTGTCGTTGTTTCCCAGAAGGGATCTGGAATTATCCTCAAGTCCTTTAGCGCAAACGGGCATCCACACAGGTCTTTTGGCTACCCGCAAGTTATTATGACGAGCTAGGGAAATTTCCCACTGCAACAGGACCATTATGTGGGCGTGTTGCTTGTGAGTCATAAGTGTGTGCATCAGTGACAAGTTAGACAATTAGACAGAAATAACAACAAATCAATCTGTCGTTAAAAAAATATTTCTTGAAGCGCATAAAGTGGTGTGAATGACATGATTTATGCTGATTGCTGCTTGTGTTTATGAATAAGAATATTGAGCAGCTGTCAGTCAGAATGAAACTCCTCACTGCCACGTACAACTGTATTCCCACCAGATAAACACGCAGTCATCAATCTTTCTATGAAAACACTCAGGTGGTGGGAAAGAAAACACAAATGAGTAATAATGTTGTCTGTAGTGCAGCAAAAAATACTGGATAGTTTCACTTGTTACTGTTCATACAATTTTTCTGTCTACTTTTTTCTCTAAAAATCAAAGACCTGTCATGAAAAAATCTTTGCTGTAGGGGTAAACACAAACAAATGTGCATATCCCACAGAAGTTTTAAAGAAGAGGGCCTTTTATTGGAAAGAGAACATAGAGTTTTCTACCTTTGTGCCGGAGGGGGCAGAGATAAAGACAGTAATAGTTAGACTGTGGTCACACTGGTATGCAGACAGTCATGAAAGCAGCACTACCTGTTGCATCTTGCAAGTTCATTTGCTCAATATTGTGAAATTTAACCACTTAAATTGGGGAGACCCTTTCTTATCACAACTCTAGGTGTGTGTGAATTAGTTACAAATGATTTTAATTACAGATTATCTAGTGATATACAGTTGTTTACTTGTCATTTTGTTAATACAATATCATATTTTTTTAACTGCACTGTAGTGAACCAGCCTACATAACGTGTCTTATCTTTTGCCCCATATCTGTAAATACACATCTGGTTGGTTCACAGCCTACAGCCATGCTAATGCTAAAGGCTCTGTTAGACTGCAGTGATATGAGCTAAATGCTAAAAAAAAATGTTAGCATGTTACAAAGGACAATTCAGAGATGGTCATCAAAGTTTAGTGTGTTAACCATATTAACATCTGCTAAACAGCACCCACTGGACACTGTATTAGGTACACCTTAGTAGTGTCAGGTTGGATCCGCTTTTACGTCCAGAATAGCCTAAAAAAAACATTCCTGAGAAATTTTGGCCATGCTTCCATAATGAGAATAAGGGGCCCAAAGTGGGCCAAGAATATTTCCCCTAAACTATTACATCACCAGCAGCACCAGCCTGAGTCATTGATACAATGCAGTATGGCTCCATGTTTTCATGTTGTTTATGCCAAATTTTGGTCTCTTTTTCAGACCATTTTTTGTAAAGTCTAGAGGAGGCTGTGTGGGAAAAACCCAGTGGATAAGAAATTTCTAACATAGTCTGACGAGCCCTTCTGTCACCAACAACCATGCTTTGTTCATAAAAAAAAATCACCTTTCTCCTTCAGTCAGTTCACTTCAGCAGGTTGTCTTGATCATTTCTACATATCTAAATGCACCGAGTTGCTGCAGTGTGACTGGTAAGTGTAAAGTTCTGTTATTACATTTTTACAAAGTCTTAAAGTATAGAAACTAAATCATTTGAGTTAGCTATAATGTGGAAAATTATTAAAGTTGGAAATCACACACACAAAACCAGTTTGACATAAAAATGTAATAGTAATGTACCAAATATTTATGCCACATCACATTCAGTGATAACTGTTTGTGGTACAGACACACACACAGACAGCGTTGCAGGTAAGTGTTCGCTTATTTACAGCAAAAGTGTTTTTCGCTTAGGTGCTTCCCCAGCTTTTCAGCTGCTTTATCTCCAGCTCCGCTCTCCCTCGGGTCCCAGCGTCTTACTTAAATAGGGAAGGTTTGATTGTTATATTGCTCCCAGCCTAGCCTCCCTGGCACTGCTCTCCAAACCCACTGGGCCACCTATCCTGCAGACCACACCCTGCCACACTGTAATTTTATGGAGGTGGACAAAGAAATTTCTGAAAACAATATATTAAAAGTAAGTTAACCAATCCTGCATAAGGGTTACAGATGTCAGTAACAAATATGTGCAAGGAATTTGTTGGATAAAATAAACCTTTAATGACAAATTCCTACCGGTGTAATCTTACTTCAGTGAGTCAATACAAGACACTCATAAAGAGGAAAACATGGTTTGTAGTGTCAGAAGTCCCACATGCCAAAGAAATCTGGCATTACAGTCTGTCAAAATGGCAGTTAACAAGGCAGCACATCACCTGTGACTTCTATCCTATTGGTTGCTCTCCCAGAGACTGTTGCCAAGGTACTGACCTGTGATTTAGACTCTAGTAAATCTTTCCACCCACTGAGGTCAGTCTGCTCCTGCAGCAATGACTCTTCCTTTCTTCTGTATCTGCCCTTCCAATCCCTATCCAAGTCTCTTCCTTCTGGTGTACTCAGAGACTGGAGACAAAGCTCTGTTAGACTTTTCAGGGCATGCATTGTGATTAATTCTATTCTCATAAGTGAAAAATAGATAGTGAAATATCTAAGTGTGATAGATGACAGCTTGGTTGAGCTATCAGGCGCCTCAAAGTGACAGGCACCCTTGCATACCTTCCTTCATTTTCCTCTCAGGCAAATTCCTCTTCCTCTGTCTCTTTTTCCAGATTTCCCAACTCTTCTCCTGTGTTTTTTTAAATTTATTTTTATATGTTTTCCTTTAGCAAAAGGCAAGCATAATCTCTTCTTTTTCTGACCTTTTAAGTTTAACCAAATAATTCTGCTATGCTCAGTTTGTGTCAATGCATTCACCCATAGGCCAAATCCTTTAAAAGATGCTTCTTTTGTCTCTTACTTTGATCCAGATTTTCTGTAAATGGTCAGTTATGATACCCTGCATAACTGCTGTAATAGAGATGCTGACAAATAGTGCAATCTACAATCATACATCTTTCAGTGTTACAGGTAATCATTCAGCAAACTGACCAATCCCTCTACTCCCTCTTCTGACCAAGCCAAGCAGAGAGGATGTGTCTGTTCACCCTGCTACTGTAAGAAGTGGGCTTGACTGCAGGTACTTAGCCTCAGCTTAATCTAATGATGCATACTTCCCCCTGTTTACGGCAGCCGGTGAAAAGGGAGCACTAGCCTGTGCTTGTCTGCTGCAGAGAATGCCCATTAACGCTCTTTTTCCCCCTCGGGTGATGACCACCTGAGCTATCAAAGACAAACGTGTCTGTAACCCCCCTCCCCTCCACCCTCATCGTGCTCCATCTTCACCCCTCCTTTTGCTAGGACCTCCGCCCAGACACATGATGTACGGTCAAACTGGTTTTCCCCTGTGAAAGAGCATTTAGAATCTGTGCAACATCATCATCACCACCATCATCGTCAGTGTAATAATGATCTTTTCAACTATTATTTATCCTCTGCAGATAAAAAGCAGTCAAACTGGTACATAAAATATGTTCAGTACAATCCAGCACAGCAGCACCTTAGAAAGGAAGATATCCTCTCACCTATTCACTCACACAGCATCTAGCCAAGCAGATAATTTAGGTTGTATTTGCCGAGTTTTTAGATGTTGGTGGTTTCTGCTGCCCTTTTAATTGAACTGAGGATGTAATTTTGTTTGCAAAACTGAAAAATATTTTTAATTTGGGTTTTTTGGACTGATTTATTGAAACTTTTATGCAGCTGTCCATCCTCGTACCTTCATCTGTTCTTTAAACCTTTTCTCTTTTCACTCATTAAATTGATTTTGGAGCAGATTTCTGCACTGAAATCGCTACAGGTTTGTATTATTGGAGTGCAGAAATAAAACAGACTTTCTTTCTTTTCTTTCCTGTTTTATGATTATTAAAGAAGTTGTCGGGGACAAAGCTGGCAGAGAAAAAAAAAAAAAAAAACATGGTACAAAGGTCCCTTGACAGAGAGCCAGATGGTGTACTTCACTGTTGGCAAGCAAACCTCACGCACCTGTGCCACTAGTACAGGTACTCAAATACAAATGGTCAAAACTGACCCACTTTGGGTCAACTCACTATGTTATATTTATTGATTGTTGGAGCATGATGTGCAAATCTCCAAAGAAATCATACCTTTATCAATAGAAAGTCTGGATAAACACTAAAGCAGTCCGAAAGATAAAGACAAAAACTAATATAAAACCAAGAGAACACACCCTCAAAGAACCAATATAAGTTAACCAAGTATTGATTTGATGCTACACCGATCAGCCATAACAATAAAGCCACTTTCCTAAAATTGTGTGGAGCATCCTTGTGGTTCCAAAACAGCGCCAATCTGTTGAGGCATAAACATGAAGCCTCTTTCAGGTGGGAGAGAATTGTTCAGCTCTTGTAGATTGTGGAACTTACTTGGATTCGTTTCAAATCTCTACCTCATTTTCATGTTCTGAGTTGTTCCTCTGCAGTTTTTTGGGGGGGGTTGTCACATTTTCCTTGTGGGGGGAGACCACTGCTGTTGAGACATATATGTGTATGTACATGTACATATATATACATATATATATCATAATGGGGAGTGTTTAGAAAAGTGGTAACAAAATGATTAATATTATTCACTTCACCTGTCAGTTGTTTTAATGTTGAGTCTGATTAGTGTATATTGACATAACTGCTCAGGGGTTTGTTATGATTTAGTACAGCCTAAGGAAAAAGCACTGCCCATTCAGTTTCCTAATCTACAAAATAATATTAGTAATCTTTTCAACACAGTATTATGAAGATATGTGCGGTCATGTGAAAAAGATTTTTAAAAAATTACAGCACTCTACACAGTCCTGTGAAAAGTACACTGTATGATTCACTAGTGTCATTAATGACTGTCAGTCTATCACACGTCATTGTGGAGGAATTTTGGTCCACTCGTCTTTACAACGTTGCTTAATTTAATTCAGGTTTGCAGGCATTCGTGTTTGCACAGCCCTCTTAAGGTCCCGTGACAGCATTTCAGTCAGGTTGAGGTCTGGATTTTGACTGGGCATTTGCAGCACCTCGATTATTTTCTTTTTCATCCATTATGATGTAGATTTGCTGCTGTGCCTGAGATTATTGTCCTTTCTGTAGCGGTCTGACAGATGGCCTCACATATAATTTGGTATGGAGAGGAATTCATGGTTGACACATTAACTACAAGGTGGCCAGGTCCTGTAGCTGGAACATATTCCCAAACCTTAACCCCTCCACCACCATGCTTTACAGTTGGTTTGAGGTGTTATGCTGACATGTTTTGTTTGTTTTCACCAAATATGGTGCTGTGCATTATGATCAAATGTCCCCACTTTGGTCTCATCTGTCCAAAGGACATTGTTCCAGTTTTCTGGTTCCTTCTCATGCACCTTAGCAAACCTAAGCTGTCTCTGAGCTTTGCAAGGTCTGGACTTAGGGAGGCTTTCCTAGGATATCCACTCCTGGGAAACCAGTGACTTGATTGCTCCAGTCCAGAAAACTGCCAAAACTTCTGCTTTTGTAGAGGTGCTCACACTTGTTGATGATTAATAATTTAAGTGCATTTCATTAGTACCTGACTGCTAGTTATCCTTTAAATCCCAATGGTAGCAGTAAGGGTGTAAAGGGACTGAACGCTTTCTTTTTCCCATGATGAAATACATTTAATGCATGTTAAAAAATATTCTTAAGACAAAGAAATATTAAATATATCTTTATATATACATATAATGTATATCCTTTACCTTTCTTATTCTAAGTGGATATTTGAAAGATATGTTACCAAGCACATCTGGGATCAATGAGGCTACATGTGTCTCTATTAGAGTGACTTTGCACGGCTATATTGGTCACTTCCAGAACTGCCCCTTCCCATAACTCTCTTACAGTCCATCTTGCTTTGTCCAGAATATTTCACAACTTCCTGTCAGTATCGCTAAACCTATAATAGATGTGTATATCTTCCCCTGTCTGGGATGCGTGATTCACTGTCCCTGAAACCCAGCACCACCTAATCTTGAACAGCAGATAAAGCTAATTAGGGGAAAGAGACATCAATCAGTGCTCCAGGCCTTGTTATGTAGGCTACTGCACATACCAAGAGTGGCATCTCAGTCAATGGGTGTGTTTAAAAGCTCGAGTCAGTCATACACACATAGCTATTATTATGAGTTATGTCTAGAGGATGGCCCAGGACTTGAAGATTATGAATGCTGGATTGAATGTTTCCTTTATGTTTTTCAAACTAGCCAGATATAATCATTTTTGCCAAGTAAGTGGACTAAAATTAGAGCAAAAATTACAGAAATTACCCTTCTGTTGTAATGACCTTTGACAGTATAACTCATGCGGGAGAACAGTAATCTGGCGAGGGGCTCTGTTTGGATGCGCAACATGCATTAATACAGCTGTCAGTGAGAAACACACACCCTTTCCGACGATTACAGCAGGTCCAGGAGGTTCACTGAACTCTGAGCAGTGACAGATAGTAGCTTGGGGGGGGGGGGAAATCATGTGTTTTCAGGGGAGTTTTTTTATATACTAAAAGTGATTAAAATGTATTCACAATTAACGACCTTCAGTTTTTCTTTACAACTGTTGCGCAACTGTTGCTTTAGAGCCAACATTAGAGAATGTAGCATTTGTTTCATCCTGTAGGTGGGAGTGTAACACTTTCTATTTTATAAACTGCAGCAGCTGTAATGTGCAGAGTCTGCAAGACCTCACATGTTAACATGAAAAGACTACTACCTTTTTTATTAAACACTACCTGCCGATTACATTTATGAGCCATAAACCTGTATGCTGATCAACCCGTGTGTAATGATGGACGCTTATCCTAAGTTCTCGCACCTATTTGGACAAATATGAAAACAGGTAGTGTATATTTTAAAAATTTAGCTGGGGAATAATGTTTATAATATACAACGTGCTAGATATTATTGAATGCATAATAAAAGTAGTTTGACAGGTGAAAAGAAAATATTTTAAAAAGCGTCTCAGTGAATCACACAAATAAGCATCCTTCTACTCATTTGTAAGAATCATTTACACACACAATTATAATAAATTGATTTTTTTAATGAAGGTTTTGGGTGCTCTTTGTCGGGGGGGGGTCTGCTTTTGGAATTGATAAAAATAGTTTTATGTGAAATTATGAATTTTATTTAATGTTATTGGAATTGCTGTGTACAGAATAACAAGACTTTTTCTGTCTCTTTCAGTTACAAATGCAAACACCACGCACCTTTGCAAATAATATTCCCCCGACCACCAAAAATAGGCCAGTACTCACCAAACCATGCAAGTGGTTTTTAAATATTTTACTAAAATACTTTCTTGTTTATGGGTTTAGCATAAAAAATATGATACATCCATCCATAATATGTCTGAGAGGTACAAAGATATAAAAATTAACATACAATGTAGGATTAAATATATTTTAAAAATGCATCAAAGACAGAACAAAAGCAGCAGTGCACAGTAAAAGAAATGGGACAGCTGTTCTGAAATCATTTTTATCAAAGCTATAAACCTACAAATTGCCATTAAACGTAATGATATCAGCAGAAAATGGATATATAAAAAGTGTCAGAAGCGTCATTTTTGTGGAATTTAAATATTTCATATACCCAAATGTGTTATTTCCAATTAAGACTTTGAAGATTTTTTTTTGAAAAGATGTAATGTTTAAGTGGCACAAAGTAGAAAGCTTCTTTCCATAATTTCTATAGCCATGCTTTAATAATAACTTCAGCTGGACATTACTGACAGTGGTATTGTTAAACAGTACTAAAGATGAGTCCTAAGGAATTGCTTAAAGGTCCATATTGCCCACAGCACAATTCCAGCTGTTAAAGTAAGTTGCCTGTGATGAAGACGTATATCCTGGCATGGAAGGTGGTAAATGTCCCTTGTCTCCATAGCTTCATCTCTACGTTGATTAGGAAATCCCTGGGGCCCTGAACCTGACGGTTTAAGAACACGGCACCCGTGTAGGCATTCAGCTTCCTTGTGCTGAAGTAGTTTTCCTCATTTCCGCTTGTGATACTGACAATGATGTTGTCTCCGGAATAGGCAGGAGAGGGTCCGATGCGGAAGATCTGAGCAGGGATGATGATATTGGATTGGAAGCTGAGGTAGTAGTAGGTGATTCTTAGAGGAGAGTTTTGACACTCCAGGTAGTTAGGACAGCTGATTCGCTCACAGCGTCTATGAAGGAGAAAGAAAGGAAAACTTTTTTTGTAAAGCACCTTTATCACCTTCCAAGAGCAAGGCACTTCAAGATGACTTTAAGAGACATGCACACTGGCCCTATTTTACCAATGTAGCTCCATATCTGAATTTGTGACAGGTAAAAAAAAACAAACCTTTAAATTTCAAAATTATTCTATATTTATTCTGTATTTTGTGTCGTGCATTTGTTCATTCACTCTGTAAAACAAGCCATTTTGGATCCTCTCTCTTTCAGGACACCCTGCATTTAAGGTATAATTCTTCTAATTGGTTATCGTTCACAAACAGAAGGTTTAAACAAAAGATAGGCTAGGCTTCAACCAGACCTGCGCTCCTGAACTGATCAAAGTAGGGACATGCCATCCACGTGACATCATACAGAGCATAGAGTAAAAAAAACTGAAAAGAAAAAATTGAAAATTATAATGATGACTGAGAGGGATTATTTGTGCCGAGCTGATTCTTCAACAGTTGAAGTGATCCTTCTTAAAATTATACAACTGCCTATGACCCTATGACCCTATGACCCCCCTACCCCCCGCCCACCCAAAAAACCATACACTGTAAATCTTTACAAAGACCAAATGAATAGAATTCTTTAAGGCATATTTTGACTTACGTGTCAGACACTTTTCGGTAGTTTGCCGGACAGCTAAAAGAAAGGCAGCGGTACCCTCCTTGAATGTTGTAGCAGGTCTCAGCTAAGGAGCAGTTATTGGCCCCTGTGGCGCACTCATCGATATCTAAAACAGACAGTTTATCCACAAGAGCTGGTTTAATCACCAGCTTGGTTAGTCACAGGGTAATGAAGGAAAAAAAATCTCCTTGTGGGGAAAAGACTATTCAAGCAAAAAATCAAATTAGTTTGACAAGATTTTTAGGCCAATAAAGTTTTACAGGCTGTGTAATTAATGCACCAACCAACAATTATATTTATCTGAGCAGAACCATAAGCGGGTGGTGAGCCATTTTTAAAGTCAGTTTCAGGGCGAAGCTCGATGAGGTACGCTTTGCTCTGAGGTGGCTGCACTACAGTGAGCGCATGCATGTTGTGGAGGGTTATTCACCTCTGCAAGATCGTCCATTTGGAGACATGGTATACCCATAGTCAGGACAAGCACACTTGTAACTGCCTGGAACATTCACACACTTATAGGTGCACAGGTGGCCAATGCTCTGGGAGCATTCATCAATGTCTGCATGACAAGGAGGATAAATCATGTCAAATTGATCTATAAACTTGTCTAAACAAACGTTTTGTATAAACACGGTGCTTGCAATGTGTAATAGAGCATGCTGCACCTTCACAGGTGTGGCCATCCTCCTTAAGGTAGTAGCCTTGTCTGCAGTAGCACTGGTAGGAACCATAGACGTTGGCACACTCCTGACTGCATAGGTTGGCCAGACACTCATTCACATCTGGAGATTAGAGGTTAGAGCTCATTACTGTCACAACTGACTTGATCAAAGCAGTTCCAGTGTTTTTATCCTAACATATAAACAAGATGTTGTTATGAAGCCAATTATGGTTTTAATCGTTCCTGCCTGAAGGCACGGCATGACACACAGTACAATACGCTAATGCCGCTAACCAGCACATGTTGTGCTGTGCCCAGCTTTGACAACGGCTCAGCCTTGCAACTTGTCTATCAATGCATACAAGCATGGTGTCTCAATAAATACACAAGAACACATATTTTTATGCACAAATGCACAAAAATCTACAGTGACATGTGTCAGCATGCACAGACTGATGCAAACACACCCGTACAGGCAGACATTAACACATACACACCTTCACAGTTCTTGCCATCACCAGATAAGCGGAAACCAGAGGTACAAGAGCACTCATAGGAGCCTGGGGTGTTCTCACAGGTCTGGGCACACAGACGGCCTCGGTAGCTCCAACACTCATTTATATCTGAAAGAAAGAGGCAGCATCATCATCATACTTCGGTGAGTGCGCTTTGCGTTTGTGAGTTTGCATCCATGTGTGCAAGTGCGTGCACGCAACCAGGCATGTGCAGTTTTGTTGTCCTGCACGAATGCGTACGTGTATGCATTCCTGTGCGTGCTTGCATGCATGTTAACGAGAGTGCGATGTGAGGGGACCATCTGTCTGCTGACAGTCTAAGCACACAAGCAGAGTCCATTATTATGAGAGTCACAACACAGTAAGTCCCGAACAAAAGGAGCAGCAACAGCATCAGCCGGGGTAGGACAAAGTCCTCTGCTGCAGGAGACGTGATGGGTAGCTCAGTGGCTACTGCAGAGGCCAAAGCAGAGGCTGGGAAACAGCAGCAGCTCTCCCACAACAGAATAATAAATCGGGGGGGAAGAAGAGGCAGCCAAACCAGAGGGATTGCTGTACAGTGGCGCGAGGAGAAAATAGGAACTTTTTCTTCAGATTACATATGTAATGTCCTTCATACCTACACACATCCTTCTGAATGAATCATACTGATAGCCTGATTGGCATTCACAACGATAGGAGCCAGGTAAATTGTGGCACAGCTGACCCTCTCCACATCGATGTAGGCTGCTCTGACATTCATCCACATCTAAAAGAGGCATCATTTATAAAACAAAAAAAAAATGGAAAAAAGGCAGAAATTATATTCACGAATAGCATCTGTTTAAACAAGACATGTTGATTTTGACCTTAAGTCTGCACATGTAAGGTTGCTTGTTTACAACACATGTTTCAATATGAATCTTACCAACACATCTGGACCCATCAGGACTAGCATGATAGCCACGGCTACATGTTATCTTTCTGTTGCAAATGTAGGATCCCATTGTGTTGATGCAGTTAAATCCTGGACTGCACGGCTGGGTCAAAGCACCACACTCATCAACGTCTGGCATTGAGGACACCACAGGGGGGAGGAAGATACGTTTTAAGAAAGGCAGGAGAAGAGGAAACCCCCAAAGGCACAAAGACAAGGGTCCTGAGACCAGAGTGCAGCTTTTTAGCCACACTGTACTGCTGTGATATCAAAGCAACCACACATCACACAGTTGCATTCCTCTGGATAACTTTGTTGTTGTTTTGTGTGTGTGTGTCAGATATTTTCTCCATTTTCTCATTTCTCAGAGCATTTCTTTCACACTCCTTTTATAGTGGCGTCTTCTGCCTCGACATGCCTCAGTTCCTGCCCCTGGGGGCTAATTCCACAGCATCAGTTTGTACTGGAGGAGGACATAGGATTGGCTTTTATCCACCCCTTTGCAGCCCCTAACAGCAACTTCTCTGATCTCATGTCTGTGTGGCATTTAACCCCTCTGTCACTGCAGCCCTGCTGATTCACCTGCATGACATACAACTGTGCATCTTCCCACACTATGACTCACCTGTGGGAAAATTTGTTTTCGTGCATTTGCCGGGATTCACTCATTTGTTTGGAAACAAGATAAGAAATCTCTTTAAAAGAAAAAAAAAGAAAAAAAAACAAACAATGAAAAAATTGTTATGGTTTGCCAATTCTAATGACTTCTCTCTGTGTGTCTCTTTTTCCTTGGCTTCCTTTGTTTAGTTTGGACCATCTTCTGTTTGAGTAAGTTTTGTTCATTTTGTTCATTTTGTTTTATTTTGTTCATATGTGTATTCATCTTATTAGTGGTAATACTCAAACAAGTGAAAATGAATGAATAAAAAGGAATAAATAAAATATAAAAATATATACGCAGTATATTGAGAAAAAGGTCTTTACAACTAGTCTGAGGCAGAGGATCTTGTTTTGAAAAAAATGGAAGAAATAAAGCAAAATAAAAACAGAGAGAAAAATATGTGATTAAAATCTGCAGCAATATCGATCATTTTGGAGTTGGACTAAACATAAGAGAAAAAGGTGAAAATGATGATATGTGTCTCTGTACATGTAGGAAGATTTTTGTATGAAATTATATCTTTTGCTCACTTTTGTAATAAATTACATTTTTTTAATCACACTTGTAACAGACAAAACAGTGAACCAAGCGCTGCAGGTCCAGCAAGGACATTTATTGGTTTCTCTTACCTACACACCTTCCCTGCATGTTGTGGCTAAAGCCCAAAGGACATCGAGTTTTGGGGTTGCATCTGAAAGAGCCCTCTGTATTCACACACTCAAAGCCATCTCCACAGTTATGGCTTCTCTGTGCACACTCATTGATGTCTGTGGGAGAAGAGAGGGTTTAATGGGGACGGGAGAAATCATTAATTCCAGAGAAGATGCAATAGCATATTTTACCACTGGATGGCACTCTGGTTAAACGGCAGATCAAGTGTTTGACTTTTGCTGCTGTACAATGATCATAAAGCACTCTAAGTCAAGGCTAAAAGAAGTAATTACAACTTAGAAATCATATGTATACTAAAAAGCTGTTATGAACAAAAGATCCTTCAGCTATATTAACCTGATTAGCACATCTAGCCAAACCAACAAGTCTCCTGTGCATTGCGTGAGTGAACACAGCGGTATATTCCCCGAGAGTCCCATAACACCTGTCTACTCAAAGATTTACCTGCTGAAAATAAGCTTTTCACATCTGCTGCCACAGTTTGAAGCAAAGCTGGAGGGAAATCATACTCTCAAAATGAAAAAAATACACATGTGTTTGTGTATGTCTGTGATTGAAAATAATTCACAGAAGTCTTGTGTTTTCCGGTAGGTGTGCAGTATTTCACCACTGCAATTGCTGTACAGAAGCCTAAACTAGTTCTGGCAGCCCTGCAGACACAGGGTAGGTCTCTAAACAGCAGATAGTGATTGAGCATCTCGCTCCTGACACAAACCTGGCAGACTCAGCAAGAAGCTGAGTGAGCCTGACAACGGAAAGACAGAAAAAAGCAGGAAGCAGGATAAATGTGTGAGAGACTGGTAGTGATTTCCCCTCCCAGTGAAGTCAGAGGGATCAAGGAACCTTGAAAGGTCAAAGACTCTGCATGCTGCTGTTCGAGAGGATTTAACCAGCTGGTTTTCTCCATGTTTCACTTTTTTTTTTTAAATTAAATATAATACTGGATACTGTAGAGTTAGGTAATGCAGTCATGTACAGAGATCAAATTTTAAAAAATTTATTTTGACAAATTATTGTTAATATTTTCTAGTTTTATTCTCCCCATCCTGCTCTGGGTGCTGAAAATGAGAAATGTAATTTTTGCAGTGGCACCCTGGGTTAGCTGTGGGCTACATATGTTTTTAATCTCCTAATATTAAAATACTGGCAAATTTGCACTACAGAAAATCATGCTACATTTGCTGCTAGCTGTTTCTGTTTGCAGCTACATATGCTCAATCAAGTGCTTTGTATTTCATAATGGGAAAAGTCTTTATTTGCTCATCACGAGCCAAGATTTTCAAAATCAACAGCAAGACGGCGAGCACTGATGCAAGATTGCACAATTAATTTTCTGGTCTTAACTGAGTCATTCACTTCCCAGATGAGGGAGGAAAGCATTTGTTTCTTTTTGAGAGCTGAATGTGCTTCATTTGTGTGAGGAGGCTAAATGAGTGTTTCATTATAGCATCATGGTAAGTTGGAATAAGTAGCACGGCACAAAGATGTTTTTGCATCATCTTACCTAGGGTAAGACAGTCACATTCTTGGCACATTGTGTGAAAAATTAAAAGAAAGAAAAGGTCTGTGTGCTTTTGACAGACTATCATTAATTTTGCTGGCCTGATTGTTCCCAACACGCTTTGGATAGTGTTGTTAATTCAGAGCCAGCGATCTGTTTGGAGGCTTACTTTCTTCTTAAATGCTCGTTTTGCCCGACTGAAGATCCTTTACATTCACAAGGAATACGGATTAGCTGAGTCTCCCTGCTTGAAACCCATCCGCAGTTTCAAATACTACTAATACCGATCTTAGAGGCCCTTCATCCTGAACACTGCTGGTGCTTTATGAAGGAGACCACTGCACAGGCCCAATTTATGGTGCATGGAAATAATGAGACGCATAGGGAGGTTTACTATTTCATCCCAAAGTTGGGCACCACCCACCCTTGAGCCTGGAAGTTCTTCATACAGTTAGCAGCAAGAAATACTATAGAAAAAGGTATATTCTTCATATTTTGTTGTTTTGGGGGTTTTTTGTTATTCAAGCTTACTGTGTATTTATTTGATAATTACAGGGTGAGTTTAAGGTGAAGGGTGAATACTCCTAAGGCTTATAAAGGTGATTGTGCTGGAACAATGCAGTTTCATTACACTGTAATAATGCAGTAGTTCACATACTCCCTTGCTGCTATTTACAACATATTCACTGTGGATGTAAGTAAATATATTGATGCTGGTTAATGCTGATAAGGTGTAGTGTACCTTCACAAACGTCACTGTTGATCTGGTATCCAGGGGGACAGGTGATCAGTCTCTGACAGACATAACTCCCTGCAGTATTCATGCAGCGCTCATTCAGCTGGCAGGCATGTGCAGACAAACACTCATTTGTGTCTGGATGTTGAAATGAAAAGAATCAGGACAAATGTGAGAGTGTGAAGAAAGAGAATAAACAATGAGAAGTGCAAGGAAGAAGATGCACAGATTTAGAGAAACCAGACAAGATGTGGGGAGAAAAAAAACACATCTTTGTCTGGTATCTGACAATCAGGAGTTTGACGCAGACTAAAGAGACAGGTCAGACCCTCCTCCAAGAGAAAGATTAGGAGTAAGACCACTGGGTATAAAATCCACACAATGAGAAATTTGTTGCCACAGTGAGCTGCTGTCACACACACAGAAAAATAAAGGTGCCAACTGGAACCAAAAGTGGTTCTTTAGACTGATGCCATAGAGGAACCTTTTTTAGTGCCACAAAGAACCTTTCAAGCAATGGTTCTTTGAAGAACCATTTTAAAAAAGGTCCTTCAAATGGTTCTTTAAAAAAACATTTTAAAAAAGGTCCTTCAAATGGTTCTTTAAAAAAACATTTTAAAGAACCATTTTTTGAGTGGTTCTTTCAAAACAAAATGTATCATAAATTGAATTTGAGAAGGGTAAAATAAATACAAGCACAGCATAGACATATATTAATGGTTTATTGCCATTTCGTAGTATACCAAAAGACAAAAAGGCATTTTAAACCTCATCACAACACCACTAAATTTCACATATTAGTCATTTAAACAGTAATAATTAAATATTTTTACTAGACTAAAAATAAATAAA
>VUQG01036004.1:0-16562 GCA_015106755.1 Etia nguti
GGAGAGGCGAATGTTGTCCAAAATAAAGACAATGTTGGATAATACCTCCCACCCACTCCATGACGTGCTGGTCAGTCACAGGAGCACATTCAGTGAGAGACTGAGATTACCAAAAAGCACCACTGAACGACACAGGAAATCATTCCTGCCTGTGGCCATCTCTCTGTACAACTCCTCCATCTAACACACTGTATACACTGCAATAGCTACACCCTTTTTGCACACGCTCTACTTCTTATTAAGCTATTTATCAATAAGTGACTTATATGTGTGTGTGTATATATGCATGTATATATTGTATATATTGTGCTATTTCTTACTTAGTGTATTGTCTGTCTTTGTTACTGTTTATACTGGAACACTGTAACCAAAATATCCCCTAGGGATCAATAAAGTATTCTGATTCTGATTCTGATAAACATGCATTCTATCTGTAGGCCACCAGATGGCGATAGCTGTTGGTGCAAAAAGACTTCCGGTCCTAGAGAAGTCTATGGGAAAATGGCTTTCTGTCTTGACCTCTGTAAACACTTTTCTAGTGAGTTTCTAGTGAGTTTATGGACTTAGTCACTCATATTGAATAAAAAAAAAAACGGAGTCACTTGGTGATTATATGTTTCAAAAAACTGCTCATTGGCTAACGACTTGTCAATCATTAGTCATTAGACAATAAACAAGTGCTTTTTAAAAATAATCCAAGATACAGATGGGAGAATGCTCATCTGGAGGCTTCAAAGCGACACTTCAGGATGCTGGAATAACTCACTGCATTGAGGCAACCATAGTAAGGCTGTTGCAAAGACCTGGGTTTGAATCAGCGGTGTCCCACAACTTTGGATGACATCACAGAAGCCACAGCAATCTTTTAAATGGTCTATGTTATGTTGTTGTTAGGATAAATTATTATAAATAATCTCATAAATTATTTTTCTATTAAAAAGATGCCCTTTAAAGCAAACATGCACTTTTCTAAATGACCTAAAACATTTGACAGGGTTTCTGCCTCTATAAAGGAACCTCTGCGCTTTGATCTTCTTCTGCCGGCTCTTCAACTGACTGAGCATCCTCCTCTGCTTTCAAAGTCACTTCCATTGTTTCATCTTCCTGGGTTATACTTGTCTTTGTAGCAGCAACAACATCATATTTTTCAGTTTAATTACGCTACCCCTGAAATGGTCTGATCACAAGATTGTTCCTTTTTTTCCATTTTATTTTATTTTGTGTGTGTATAATTTGTTACTGAGGCAGGAAAGTGCAGTCTCTTTTTGTTTTTTCACCTTTGTTAGACCTTGTTGACTTATATTGTAATTGTATATTACAAGGATGAACTGCTTTTACACTGTCAGCAGCAATTTAAAGTTTTGCCAGCGGTACTCTTGACAAGATATTGTCCTTTTTGCCCATGAGGCAGCTTAGAAACATTGCGCTTTATATCACTTCTGTAACCCAGGTAGGCTTGATGCCTCTCACCGCACATAACCAGTATGTCCCCACACTATGTCATTGATAGATCGAGTCACTGCTGCCTTCGATCCTTCAGTATTCACTTCATACAGTGCAGGTTAAAGGTCATCTTCATCTACTCTCACCTTCTCTACGGCAAATTTGTTCTCTCCGGGGTATTTTTGTAGCATCTTCTCCTCACGCGCTTTACTTCAATCAGCGGCCCATCAGTCAGGGTGTTTTTTTAAGACGCTTTGCAGTCCCTGTGTCCTAGCCCCCTTTCACCAGCAGCGTCCTTAGGGGAGACGGGTAATTGTGCTGATTACCTGTCATACTATATTTATTGCTGTCACACATTTATTGATGGGTCCCCCTGATCCAAGGGAGCCAGATGCGGGCTCTGTCATTAGCCCTGTTTCTCTGTTTATAGCACCTTCCCTCCAATCTTCAGTTAACCCTGTTCTCTCACCACCCCAGCATTACACCCAACCCCTCCTCTTCTTATCTCACCCCCTGACATTATTCCTCATTTTGTTCATTTTTTCCTTTTTTTTTGCAGTTACCCACACCCTCTCTCCATCTGTCCTTGTCATCCTCCACACACTTCCATTGGCCATTTACCCCCCCACCATCATTGACTCCTTAGTGTTCCTCTCCCATCGTCACAGCCAGAGGGCTTTCACTAAAGTCACTGATCTCGCCTCAAACCGAACCTAGCATCGGGGGGTGGGGGATGTTGGCTTTGGTCGACTTTGTAAAACTTTTGATAAATGAGAGAGAGCTAGCGAGGGCCTTGTAAAGCCGACATTATTTAGAATGTCATTGAGGCATGCGAGTTGAGACTGGGACATGCAACATTAGGAAGGCGGCTGAATGTGCCTTGAGCATCTTGGTGAACACTGCATGTTTGACTGTCATCTCTACATTAGAATGGAAACGGTCGTGGATTGATGGGCGCAAGGTGGGGGCTGGAAGTCCTGTTGTCAAACAGTGCCATTGTGGGCAATAGATTAAATCTTGTGATTTAATATTATAGGCCCTCTGGGAGCATGCAATCCACATTAGCTATGATATATAACTGAGGCAACTGCAACAAATCTCATGATTTTTTTTCTGGAGTAGCATCAGCCCTCACGGTCTTGTTTGTATATAGTGAAGGATAGTGCCAGTGATAAAGGCCAAAAGACATTTTTTCCTTAGTCAGCTTAATGTGATCAGTAGTTTACTTAAAGTGAACATTCTGGTAAAAATGAAAGATAACAGACATTTCTCAAGATTTTTGAGGGTATGATGAATAACTGAAATGGTTGGGGCTCGTTTGGAATACTGAGGATTTGGTAGTCTTTGTGGTTATTATCTAATGTGGCAATCATACAGTCATAGCTGGTTTATTTCATTATTTCTTCAGGTAGGTTGGGCTGAGTCATGTTCAGCATGCCAAGAGAGATATTACAGGTTTCCTTCTTCTCAGGAATGTTTTCCTTTCCTTTGGGATCCTGAGGTACCCCAAGGCCTTACAAGAAAATATAATTTGTCTAATGATATCTGCGTCTACCCCAGGGTCACCTCCTCCTGGTCATGCCTGGATAACCTTGAAGGAGAGGGACATCCTAATCATGCCTGAACCACCTCAGGTACCTTCTTTCAACATCTAGAACTCTAATAATAAAAATAATAACAAACTAGCAAAAAGTGGAAATGTGAATGCTGAAAGCTAAAATGTTTTCCCGGCAATGTCTTTTGTCTAGAAATGCCCGAAATACATGAAACTTGTTAGTCAGCTCATTTAGATTATAATATGAAAAGATTAAATATGGATTAAAATATAAAAACAGTTTAAGCAAACATGTCAAACTCATTTTACATCATGGTCCACATATACAATATATATTCAACATATATTCACCGGTCTTCACTTAATTGATGACCAGTGAATCTCCTCTTGTTGTCAGTGGGAACAAGTGCAACTACACATTGAATCGCTCAGATGTCTTGATATAAAAAAGAGATGCAATTGCAGACTTTGGGCTCCACAGGAGGGGGGACTCCTGGCCTTCAGTTTTCTCAGGATGGCCTCCATTTCCTTAGACAATGAGCAGGACTTTTCAGAGATTCTGTAACAGGAAACCTGTGTTTTTAAGTTGTCGATAGGTTTAGGAATGTTTCGTCAAAGTTTTTGTCAAAATAAGATATTTAGAAATTCAGACTATTAACTCTGACAGTCATGTGTAATCTTGAACAAAGGCCAGTGAACAGACTGAAGGTTCCTCCCTGTCGTTGGCTTTTAGCTACAGATTTCCTGTCATGCATGATCCGTCTATGGAACCCTCAGCATGCAGACTACATTTCTATGAGGTCATAATGTAATAGACAAATATTCTGCAGAAATATGTTTTTAATTTAATTTAATTTTAGTAGTCACTACAACTTGCTTACAATACTGTGGCTTTTTCTGATTACAAAAAATTGCCAAAAAGAATGTCAAGGTCAAAGAATTTCAGCAAATTACAAGTATTTAAATCAGTGTCTAGGTATTTTGAGTTATCTGTTCATTTTTTCAAATACATGCATTCATACATGTCACACTTTTTTTTAAAGAGGGAAAATGTGAACTTCAAATCCTTAATTTAGTAGTGTTGTACTCTAGTCCAAAGCAGGATAGAGTACTGTTAACCTTACAATCTCCAGTACCATTAGACGAGAACAATGATAGGACCAGCAAGAATGTAACTGAATACATTTACACTACGCGATATGACTTCTTCACCGTTACCTCTGTTGTTGCAGGATGGAGTCACAATCTTTCCTGTGGCATTGAAAATGGTTTTAAGTATTTTCCTGGGTATCTGTATTGAGTTTGAAATTCTAGTATTTTGACAACTCTAGTGTCCAGAGAAACAAGGCCCCACATCTATAATTCCTCAGGTCTTCACTGTATCACACTGAGACATGGTCACAAAACTCTTGGAGCCCAGCAGGATGGATGGACTCTCAAGCACTCAGAGCAATTAAAGGCATACAACAGTACCATGAGATGTCAAACTGGGATCTCAGGTCGGTGATGTGCAGCGACTTTTACAGAAAGACAGACAGACGATGTCCCTCGCCTGTTGTATTAATCCAGATCTGAGGTCCTCTCTCTTTTATCCAGGCTTTCCTTCTAACGTGAGTTGTTTAAAAAAAATTTCACACTGCACTCTGTCATTTCTCCATCACAAACATTAGCCAAGGTGATTAGTAACAGCAAACTTCTACGTGACAATGATAAATCATGGGAGCTCGTGTAGTCGCTAGACTGCACGTTTAACCACAAAGGGCATGCGGAAAAAACTGAAAAAAAAGCTGCTGGGACCTCAGCTTGACACGCACCAACCACTGTTAACTGAGCATGGAAATGCCCATAAAGTGGAGACGCGCTATAGTTTTCAATGGCATCAAAGGCAAGCATGCTTTTTTAACCTTAATTACCACAACTGAGTATCAAAAGCTAGACTTTTTGCACATCATAACACTTAAACTGTGCGATGTCCTGAGTCCACTGGACATCGCAACTAATTGCTCACAGACTTTTGATTTCATTGTAAAAGTTTTTAAGTCAGTGTTGTTATTTACAGTTTTCTGCTGTGGACTTGCCTAATTATTCTTTTTATTATAAGCAGGCATTGTAATCAGCTCACATTTTGTGCTATACTGTACATTGTCACGTATATGAATCATATATAACGTACCCAAAATATACAGTTTTAGTTGACACATCCCTGTGATACCTGCAGTGCCATAAAATATTTGTCTTTTACCAACAGAAACTTTTGTTTCATAAACTATTCAAATCACAACTCATTGTCTCATTGGCGGTGAAGCACCTAAGAATTATAGCAAACACTCTCAGAGTTAGAATTGCCTTTTTGCAAGTCCCTGTATGCATTTTTTATTTGTTTTCATTTGTTTGCCAGACTAATCTATGTTTTTCAGCCTGGGGACTCTTGATCAGTCTGTCTAAACATTGATGCTTCATCTTTTAAATTACTTACAAAGAGAATGCATAAAAAGAAAAACATCCAGTTTGTTTTAAAAGACCCGACTACCTTTTTGCCCCAAACCAAAAGTGCACAAAATCATTATGTTATGTAACTAGGCATACATCCTAGCAAAATAGTTTGTGTAGAGTTTATAGTTGTAAGACATATTTGCAAAGGAATATCTAGAAAATAAGATCTTCAGTAAGATCTATGAAGCAGTTTAGAGTTTTTACTCACTTGTCAGGTTAACATGTCCTGATGTGTACCTGCTTATATATGCGTTTACTTCTGTCCTCATGCTAGACAGAAAATTCACACAGTCTATAAATCTACACAGGTACACAGATAAAGTGGATATAGAAAGTCTACACACCACCATTAAATTGAACATGTTCTTTCAGCTTCAATACAATCCAACACAAAATTGAAATCTTTTTTAGGGAAAACTAAAAACTTAACAATGTAGAGATCTTTAAACTAATACCTTAGGCGAAGCACCGTTTCATTTGATTACAGCCCTGAGTCTATCAACGTGGCACATCTTGACTGACTCTTCTCGCATAAACACTCCTAATCTGTCACACTGTGGACGTGTTTCCTGTGCACTGCCCCCCGTCAGGTTACCCGACAGATTTTCAGTTGTACAGTTGTGGTTGTAGTGTTGAAAGTATTTCTCTCCATCTTCACTAAAATCCCAGTTCCAACAGGAGAAAAACAGCCAGAAAGCATGATGCTGCTATCACCACTGCTTCTCTGTGACATCCACAGCATCACTGTTGACTTGTAGTGCAGTGATGTTATGTACCTAAACATACCCTTTTGAATTATTTGCAAAGTGTTTAACTTTGGTCTCATTAGACCACATTTTCCCACACGCTTCTTGAGAACTGATGTATGTTGTTGGAAAATTTCGCTGGGCTTGAATTTTTTTCTTCATAGGAAAAGGTTTCTGTTTTGCCTCACAGCCCAGAAAATTAAGAATGTGGGAGATGTAGTACACAACCAGTTCTCTGAACCTTTCTCCTGACTGATATCTTTAACAGTGACTTCCCTTGATACTTTCTAAGCTTTTTGGAGACCATGGAGTTTAAAGTAAAAAGCAACTAAGTAAATGTGAGGAAAGTCCTGTTAGAACAGCTGCTCTTTATTGGCTTTTAGAGTAACTTTAACTGGTGGCAGGTGTGTACTGACTACAATTTAACCCAGATTTTAATGTGTTTTAATGTCAATTTTGAGCAGAAGTACATCCCCAGCTATAAAAGGGTGTGGACGCCCGAGCCAGCTCATTCCAGGTTTTCAGATTTTACCCCCTTAAAATATTTCATTTTGTTTTTCAGTGTAAATGCGTAGATTATAGGTCACTTTCTGAACTGATCATATCGTGGTCTAATTTTTTTACATTAAAAAAACGTAGAATTCTAACAGTGCTTCGCAGGCTTTTTAAATCCAATAAATGTGTTAAAGGTAGAAGAAAAGGAAGCCTTATTATGAGAATGGAGGTGTAATTATACACTCTCACCACAGGGGGGTGTTAGACCCACTGATGTGATCAACTCCTCCTGGCCTCCTTTGATACAAATATAAGTGTACAAAACATTATAAATTAGTGTGCAACCAAAGGAGAAATTAGCATTTAAACCTCATAATAAAACACAGAGAAGCCAGAGCTTACTTTATTAGAATTTTGTGGATTTGCACAAATGTATGAAGATTATTAAAGGGAATGAAAGGAAGGTGGATTGATGTGAAACCAGACAAAGCTGACCAGTGATGTTAGCAAGTCTGGTGATCTCAGAAGGTGCGGTGGTTGTGAATCACACCCATTAAATCCTGACTCACGATGGAGCATTCATTGCTTGGGCTTCAAGCAGGCAGTCCATAAAAACCTACCAAAAAAAATGTGTTAAATAAATTAGTGAAGCAACCAACAGCAGCCATCAGTGCCTCACTAAAAAGAAAAAAAATACTTTTAGGTTTCTGAGGTGCTCCTCAGTTGACCTGATTGCCTTAATACTTTATTTATTCTTTCTGCATTATTTTGTTGCTATTTGAGTGGTTGTTGCAAGCGAGAAGGCGTCAGTCCCTATGGTCTTGTGTGCAATACTGCTACAGTAAATGGAGTAAGTCACATTTGTGCAGTGTCAATGTAGAGTAGGTGTATTGGCTTGTTAGAGCGTGTGGGTTAGAAAGATAGCATTGCAATTAATACTGTATTCATGTGACCCAGATGGATAGGTTTGGCTAACATATGTAATGATATTCCTCCTCTTCATTGTTTTTGTTTTTGTGGCATTAAGAGTGCATTAATAGATCAGAGGGGAATTTCAACTCTTTTACTTGTTTCTTGCGTAATGTGCTGCTTGTTTCAACGGTGACTTTTGGCTGTGGCTACACTGATGGTTTTCTGTCACTCTGATTCATTCAGAAGATTTTGGGTCAGCTGTTTACACAGAATGTGATTTAATACGGTCTGGTGTTTACAAGTGCCAAAGCACTTAATCGCAACAGTGTGACATGCCCAGCAGACATGAATATTTCCACTTCCTCAACTCCTGTCTTATCTTTTTGCCGTGTGTTTGATCAGCTCCCTATAGATGAATCTCTGTCATCTGTTCAGCAGTCGCTGATATCGTGTTGCTTTTAATTCCTAAAGAGTATTGAAAAAAAAAACCCTCTCACAGCGAGCCAGTTCAGCCTGAAAGTTTTATTTTATTTTAGAAAAGGACAGACGTGTACACCCCCCTTTGCACTAACTCTATGTCGAAATGAGGGAATGCAGCTAGAAATTAATCAGTTTGAATAATTTACATGGTTGAATCTTTCTTCTAATTGGTTTATGAAAAGGTTTATTCCATCCCTCAGAAAGTGACTGAAATTTTGATTTATCTGGGCGTTTTTATTATGATTGGGCTTTTAAACTGATTACAGTTAAAAAACAAGGCTCCATGTAATCGTGGTGGATGACTAGATCCCCCTGGCATGTAATCTAATAATTGTGTAACATTAAAATACGAACCAAGTATAGGAAACGCATTTCCGTGTGAGTCACAACAGTGTGTGTCCACAGAGTTGGGCATTTACTTGAGGACTAAGGCTAGTTTCTATGTGGTCAAAGAGAGGTTAGAGGACTTGAGTTCAACATGGTCGGTGCAATTAATGATGGGCGAGATCTGGCATTTTCCTAACCTTTCAAGTCGCTGTTACAATAAGGTCGTTTGTATTTTTTTTTTACTACTTTCACTCTACTGTGCCGTCAATAAAGGTTCTGGAATTAGAGTGTGAGAGGTTAGGCGTGTTTCGAAGAACTACCTCTATCCCAAGTAGTGGCCAATAAAGTCATGCCTGGTAAAGTAATTTCAGTGAGCCCGGAGCAGACAATAATCAGCAGAAGTACGTTAAAATGAAAATGGCGGTATACATCTTAGCCTGCAGCTGGACTTTAAATGTTAATGCTCAATAAAAATAAACAGTTGGGAAATCCTCAGTCAGTGTGGTGCGCCATTAGATCAGATCAATTATCCTCCTGAGCACAATGGCCAGTCAGACTTACTTGTATGGGAAATATGGTTTCAAATAGTTGCTATTCTTGTGTGCAGCTTAACGAGGCTCCGAGGCTTTGCTTTCACATAGGTTTAAATAAGTGCAAGCACACATTTAAAGGGACAAGCAGGGACCACAAACCTAGTGTGACATCAGAACAAGTAACTAAGAGCCATAAAGTCAGAAAACACTTATAGAATACAGAGAATGACTTAACCAACATGGGTGCTTTTCATTGCTTTTGACTTCAGCTCCTTTTGTATGAGGAAGATTGTGGTTGATGGATTTGTCTTTGTGTAAAAAAAAATTCAAGTTTCAGTAAAAGTCATTGTCATGGCTTGTGAGTGAGGTGTGTGATGCACAGTCCAATCAGCAGATTTCCTACATCCGTATGTTCTTTTGATTTCCAGCATTAACCTGGATGATTGAGACTTAAGTGTGCCATTTAGTGATTTAAGGGATTTTAGAGAAGAGGTATCATCATTAAACAAAATGTCTAACTAATACATGGCTTGTTTTAAGGGTCAATCAAAAGTTCTATTATTATTTTGACCTTACTTCACAGCTTCCGATTAGCTGCGCTCTGCCTTTCACTTTCTCCTTTCAAGTTCTTTTTGATCTCTAGTTTTCACTACAGAAGCAATGGTGATTGAGCACTGACATGTGACTACCCCATTATCTCCTCTCTTTACTCTTTCTTGCCCTCCTTGTTTGTAAAAATTAAACATATTTGATGGGAAAAAAAACAAACAACAAATTGTTGAGGTAGAATATTATCTCTCAGCTAGTGAGCATTAGCAGGTCAGTGGACTGTGTATTCTGCACTGACAATATACTGCTAATGATACTGTATATGATACACTCAGATTTAAATTTTTTTAAGATTTGAAAGAAGGAAACAAGGCAGAACAGAAAAAAGGGGTTCAATAAATATCTCTTAAGTTAGCTTTTTTTGTTTAATTTTTTTCAAATGGCACTTTCTGATCATTTGACAAAACAAAACTAAATGCTAATGCTTTTGAAATTGTTCTATCAGCAATTTTTTTTTGATTAGCATCCAGTCCTGATGCCAAATTACAGGCTTGCCAGACAATCGTCTGATGAAGCCATTCTGATTGTGAGGGACACTTAGCAGAGCAACAAAACACTTATCACAGCGTGGAGCTACTTCTGCAGACCTCCCTGACATTCGACCTGCTAACTGAATAACATGCATCACTGAATGGAAATAAAACGTCGAGCCAACGTTAAATTGAAGGAACACTTGCCAGGTCTATTGTTGGAATGTATTTAAAGGAGAAAGGAGAATTGCACCTCTTCAGCTGCCATTGCTTGACTCTGTATGGACATATTATCAATACACTACAAGTAGTCTGCTGGTTTAAATGATTTTTTGCACTGCAGAGTAAACAAACTTACTCAGTAAAGTAGCAGAGCCAGCACAAAACTTTATCAGACAGGGCTTGATTTTGCAGGCATTAAAGTAGCCACTTACTAGAACTTCGCATTAATTTTTTGCCTTGATGGAGGAAAGTAGACATGAAGAGATACTTCAGGTTTTTTTTGTTTTTTATATGCTAAATTGTGAGTGACTAGGTCTACCATTTAAAGCTCTAATATTTTCCAGCCGAGAGATCTCTCCAGCGTGTTCCAAGTCTGCTCCGGGACCTCCTCCAAGCAGGACATGCCCAGAACACCTCACATAGGAGGCGCCAAAGAGGCATTCTAGTCAGATGTCCAAATGACCTCCACTGGTTCCTTTCGATGAGGAGGAGCAGCGACTCTGTACTGAGCCCCTTATTTAATGACTAAACTCCTCACCCTATCTCTAAGGGAGAGGCCATCTACCCTCCAGAGAAAGCTAATTTCTGCCACTTGTATTTGCAATCTCGTTCTTTTGGTCACTACCCATCACTCATGACCATAGTTGACGGTAGGGAAGTAGCTCAATCGGTAAATCGGTAAATCGACAGCTCCGTTCTCCCCTAGGTTTTGTAGATTTGGAGGTGCTGATTCTCATTACTGCTGCTTCACACTTGACTCCAAACCACTTCAGTGTGACCTGGAAGCCACCCCCTGATGAAGCCAACAGAACCACGTCATCTGCAAAAAGCAGAGATTAGATTGTGAGGCTACCAAGGTAGAAGCCTTCCACCACCTGGCTATGTTTGGAAATACTGTCCAAACAGATGAACAGAATCAGTGACAAAGGGCAGCCTTTGTCACTGGCGGAGTCCAACACTCACCAGGCACGAGTCCAACTTATTGGTTTTCATCTTGGTGGTTTTTAGGGTGGTTGAAGGGAGTTTGCCCAACCAGTCTACATGTGTTTTGTGGACTGGAGAAGGCATTCGACTGTATCCCTCAGGGTGTCCTGTGAAGGGTGTTTCAAGAGGATGGAGTGTCTGACCCATTGCTCTGAGCCATTCTGTCCATGTACAACCATTGCAAGAGTTTTGTCTGCATTGCCAGGAATAAGTAGGACTCTCATACTGTAAAAATGCATTTAAAAAAAAAAAAAAGCTCCAATGTGTAGAAAAAACAGGGAAAATAGTTAATACTACTACTACCTCTTCAAATGGCTTCCTAATTTTACAAACCTTCTAGAATACATTTCATGAAACCAATAACTGTTGAGTTAAAAATGTGCAATACTCCCCTTACCTCCTGCTTTATCGCTGGTCAGCCTGAGACAAGGGTGAAGACAAAAGTACGCCCAATGAGCAACCCAACCTTAATCTGATCTTTAGTTACAGTTCCCTGTTCCTTTTATACATTTTTCTTTCATTAGAACAACTGCACATAGAAGTGATACTTAGACATAAGTAAACAGAGTCTATTTTACAAATATTTTACTGTAACTCAATTTGCTTATAATACTTGTACAATTCAAACCAATTCAATTCACTTCATTTCAGTTTAATTCAATTCAGTGCAGTGGTTTATTCATGTAGCACTAAATCCAACAGTAATTTCCTCAAGGTGCTGTATACTGTAAAGAAAGACCCTAAGAGGTTCAGGTGAAAACTGACAGTGGGAAGAAGAACCTCCCTTTTAACAGGAAGACATCTTAGTTAGAACCAGGCTTAAGGAGGGGCGACAATCTATCCAGTTGAGGGCGAGAGTAAAGTAAAGAGAAATAAGAGAAGAGCAAAGAAAAAGGAGAGCATAGGGAGACAGAGCAAAATACAGAGTGAGGGAGAGACAAAATGTATAGTTTGGAATGTAGGAAGTAGGACTTTTACATTTAACCAAACATTTTTAGTTGCGAAAATGCTTTTTTCCCCTCTCACTAACTCTCAATATGAGGTCCAAATAGATGTCTTGATGCATGCTTAATCATCCAGGTAAGTAAATCCCCAAAAGTTGATTCTGTTCATTCTGTTCATCTGGACGTAGCGTTTTCAGTGGGAGAAACGTTTCGTCACTCATCCAAGTGACTTCTTCAGTCTCACCTGACTGCAGGTTTCCCATATCTTATAAATGCTGGTGCAAGGGGAGGAAGCCATTACTAGGAGTGCCTAAATCATTAGTATGGTACATTAATTAAACGAATAATGCACCAGCTTAATAACACAAAAGGCCTATAAAGCCTGAAAAGGGACTTAAATGAATTGTCTGAGTTCTTTCCTTAGTTAAGAAAGACTCCTTCACAACACCTGACCAAGTCAGAAACACTCTTGAGGAGATAGCTGTGTCGTTATCAAGCATGGCTGACAGTGGAACCAGGTCAGTACTGCTTATTGATAACGTGACTGTTGACAGAAGCAGCAGGATGAATTCTGTAGTGTACAGGGCTGTACTCTCTGCTGGGATTTAGCCAAATGCTGATCTGAGAGTGCTTCACAGTGCAAATGGATAAAAGCATACAACAAAAGCAGCCCAAGAGCTTCTTTTCTTTGAGAAACTCAAAGCAAAGAAGCTCATTCAAAGGATTTTTAAAACAATCCTCATATCTAAAGTCATCTTCGATTGTCCAGTTAGTTTTAAGCCTTTCAAAATTGGGGACTATGTCTAAAAATGTCTGAAATTCCTGAAAAGTTATTCCAATAATTCTGTCAGACCTCCTGAATTAAATCTGAAAGTTTGCAGCTTCAATCATATCTTTGATGTGATTGAAGTGCAGATTTTGCTTGATTTAAAATCCACTGAGCTAGTGTGCAGAGGCAAAATGACAAATAATGTGTGTGTTAAAAAACTTCAGTTGCTCAGTTAAGCAAAACACAATAAGACAAAGGTATAAGCTAATCTATAATAAATGCAATAAAGTAAAAATGAACATATATTTAAATAGACATCAACAAAGCAAAACAAAATTTAAAACTTCTAGCTGACAGCATTAAGTGGTTTATTATATGTATAAAGTATAATGGACAGAGCGGTGAAATAAAGTGACTTACAGTCTGTTAGCTGTTGCGAGAGTGCAAAGTTGAAATAAAACTGCAAACAGATAAACCTCTTCTAGACAGGTGTGTTGTAAATCAGAGAGTTATTGCCTGAGGTTATGAAAGATGTCCTGTCCTTGTAGCAGTGGAGATCAATAAGTCTGTTAGAGAAAGTGCCTCCCCGCATCACCAGTGTTTTTATATATTAATAAAGGTGTTCTTCATCAGGGACAAACTCCTGCAATCACGCACCAGAGTTATCTTCTGTAATAAAAAAGGAAATATGAACCGCATATTGTGAGGTCCCAATTATAAAATCCAAATGCAGAGATTCAAAACTTAAATTGGTCATTAAATAAGGAACAATCAGGGCACAACTAACCACAGAACTAGTTATCAGTCAACTGTCCAGTTACTTTTGTTTCAGTATTTTTTGGCAAAGCTCTTTCAATTGCTTCTTGATTGCTTCATTTGAAATCTATTAGTTTGTTGTTCAGTCTGGGATGAACAAATTTTGTCAATCTACATTGGGAGCATAGCATATAGGAAGTCTTTATAATTCCCATATGAATTGTACAAAGACTTGCACCCTAATTATGCAGAGTTGCATAATTAAGCGTGCGGTTGCTTTGAGTCTACTCAAAGTACTTGTTTGGACTAAGAGACAGGTCTACAGTGATGTGAAATGGAAATAAATACATATCTTGAATTTTAAATGAGCTGTAGAGACAACAGATCCACCACTGATCATTTAAAAACATTTCTTATACATAAATATCATAATAAAATAATATATATAATTTAGAACTTATATTTGCAATTATATAATAATATATTTGTAAAGTCAGAATTCAGTTAGGCTACTATCATACACTACATTACCGAGCTTCTTAGCTCGCTAAAGTTCACATTACTCTTGGCTAAAGGGACTGAGCTCATGGCCTTGGTGTTCTCTCAGCCTCAGATACATCAAACACAGATTAAACAATTTTTTCTAGGCAAAAGTAAAACAAATAATAAGTAAGAAATAAAGTTTTGTCCTCTATTTCTGTCAAACAATGCTATTCACCATTTCTGTAGCTGCTACTAACATGATTACTCTGTGAGAGGAGCAGCGCGTTGTAGCCTAGACTGTCTAGTTTAAACTGTTTAGTTTCTTGGTCTTGGCAGGCTTCGAATAATGCAGCCTACGTAGGCCGTGTCCTTTAAAGGAAGAATGCCCTGATTTTGGACACACCTACTATAATGAAAAGTTAATAAGTTTCTTCACGAAGTTTTTGTTTTTAAGTCAGCTTCCTCTTTGATGTTACAGTACATTACCAACCAAACTAACAACACAGCACTCTGGAAACTCCGCTGCTGTACCCTCTCATCAAAATCTGGTGAAAACAAAGACCAGGCTAACAAAGAAAAATGACAAAACATGAGGCTTCATAATGGTAATCCACAAACCACTAAGTGGTTGACATCACAGTGGACATCTGCCTTTTATGTAGAGTCTGTGGGATGCACAGAAGCAAAGAATACAAGCATGATTGGCACCTGACTATAAAAAATTCAGCATATTAAAAAACAAAAGAAAGAAAGAAAGAAAAAGAGGGAGTTCTCTGCAGGTGTACTTTAACCTGAAGGAGCTGAATTGGTGTAATGACAATGGATTATCAAGTGATTTTTGTACTCTCACCGATGGTTGAATGAACTAAATTAAGTATTGATTTCCCCGGAGCCTGGAACCCAACAAATGTACACGTGTGAACAAGAAGAAGTTGAGAGCAGTAGCTTCTCTTAAGGTTAGCTTTCCTTTCCATTTCCCCTCATTTAGCTGATACTTTACTGCTGAAGTGAGCTGAAGCTGTGGAGGCCAGGTATTTGAAAGCCAACATTAATATTTGTGTTGGTATGTCCTTATAATCACTTTACTGACCTGAAAAAAAAATCATCAATCTCCTTGTGGTTTCAGAAGCTGAGAAGTGAAAATAATCTGGCCCGACAACCAAGTCTGGTTTAATTTGGCCTTGATCTCATGTGATGAACACATGAAATTTGATCAGGAGCTCAAGGCAAACCCCGACTAGTGCGGTTCTAAATCTACAGTATGGCATCAAAGGGTACAGAGCACACAATCGGTGGGTCAATTGCAGCACTCACTCAAGATCCAATCATCTTCTGCCTCAGATGCCAGATCCTGCAGCTTCATGTTTGCATTTGATAGAAGCCCCAATAACTATAAATGGGAATTGGGAACCATAATAGATGCCTTCAGTATGTGGACACCAGGATCCACCCTTACAGTTTTTGTGTAATATAGGACTGGCCGCACTGACTTACAAATTGAGAACAACCTCAACAAATCTGTGGTTAAGTCCCATGATTGTACCATCCTAAAATAAGGAGCACGTTAAACAGCGTCTTCATATCCGCTCCCGGGGAGACACAGAGCTCATCTCCTCAGCCTCGCCACCCCGGTGCTGAATAAATAAAAAGGGCATCACAGTGAGGAAGGAATGTCTCTGTCTAACTCTCCAACATTTATTATATAGGTCTTTTTTTAAAAATAGAAAATCCTGTCCTTGGGTGCTCATGACAGTCCCTGCTGTGCTTGACTTGATTTCAAATGGGGAATTTCTAGATCTCTTGCCAAACATGCATTAATAAATTTAGAAAAAAAAAACAGCTTTTCATCCATACCAAGAAGGCGGCGCAGGCGTAATGATACTAATAATGTAATGCTCTAAATGAAATGTTTTGCACATGGTTTTATAATGTGAGTCAAATCCGGTCTTTAAGTCTGACGTCATTAGCAGTTCCCGGGTCCAAACTCCACTTCAGGTCCCAAAGTCAAACAAACACTGCAGCATGACTGAGAGTTAAAAACTGTCTAAATTCTTTTATCTTTAATAAAATGATCAGTGTTGCTGCTCTACCAGGTGTAACAATTAAGTTTAACATCCAGGCATCCATAAAAACAGGATTTATGAAATTTAATGGAGTTAAAAGTTAGCAGGAAGTTAGCTCATCGTTTCCACCTAAACATGATAAACCATGTTCTGAGAGATTTCTGAAAAAAATTAAAACGTACAGCTCTGCTATCACTTCCAACATAAATGAAGACAGAAAACTAAACAGCAGTGACGTTTGTGGGGTTACTGAAGTTGGACTAGCTGGTATATAATGA
>VUQG01036009.1:0-25640 GCA_015106755.1 Etia nguti
AAATAAAACATTCCACTGTAAGGAAAATACTTTGCAAACGGCAAAGAGTAAGACAAGATGAACTAGGAATTACTTTATGTTGGTCCATCCACTGAAATGATCAAACTACTGTTCACTTGCGACCAACTTAATATACAAGTTGGTGACAAATGAGAGGAAAACCAACATAAATGTTTGAACAGGGTGTTTTTCACTCCACACTACAGTTCCACAGCTGCTTGCCATGAATTGCAACAGTGTGTGAAACTGCAGGGATGAACATCGTTCTTCCAAAAGACTTTCCATCATTTAATGTTTTTGCCTAGTATATCATAGCACAGGTGTTTAGATTTGATTGGTTGAGGGCAACAGCACATTACTGATATAATTTTTGTACTCTGTGATCTACTGAAGGAGTCTTTAGCTTGAATTCCTTGCCTCCCCATTTACTCCACAGACGGAAAACAAGAGATATTGAGAATTCTGCTGTTGCTGGTGTCGCACTGTTTATTGCTCACCACAGTAATAATGTGCATGGCCCCGTTTTCTTTTTTTAAGATGCTATTCTTCAGTGAATACAGGAGGTGCTCACTTTAATGGATGTTGTAAGACTGTAATGGTCAGTTTTGTCTTTGTGTACTGGAAACCCTCCTGCAAATTAGTAGGGGACATTATCCTGCAACTCAATTCCTTGGATGAACACAATGGCAATGCATCATAGACTGTATATAAAAGATGGTATCACTGACTGGTTTGTGAAGCACTGGTTTAAAGGGGTACCAACCATTTACCATAGAAACCCAACTACAGGTGAACAAAGGATTGAATGTCAAAGCAGTATAAGAGTTTACCTTTACACTCTGCATCCACTCGACACACTCAGCACGAGTGTTTAATTAATTACAAGACACACAAGTCTCTTTTGCAAAGGTCAGTGAACTCCCATACTGAGATATATTCTTCGATTTGAGGTCCACGACAACTAAAAAAAGCATCACAGTTAATACTAATAAAATGTAGTATTTTAAAATAATTTCAAGCAGGAAATAATCGAACTGACCTGTCCTTCTCCAACACTGTGCGTGTCAATAACGGTGACCACACCGGGGTTGTGTGGGCTGCGACGGCTTGCACTGTGAGATGTGCCCTCCTCGTCTGGAGTGCTTGCCGGTATGGTGCCTGCTAGCTGGGTCACAACTTTACCGACCATTGTCAGACCTGTTTTTAAAGTCTGAGGAAGAAAGAAAAAAAATATAATACACACCTGATGCAATATGTTCTACATCTATGTGATATCTTTGGTTTGGTTTGCAGTGCACATATGTGCTTCTGTGCATGGGTGCGTGTATACAGCATGTTCACTTGATGCCTGCTAACTCGTAGTGCTGATGACTTGAACCGCTGTAGCCATAGAAGACACGTGCGTGCATGGGAGGCTCCTCTGTGTCCGCTTAAGGCCCAGCCAGGGTGTCTGCCTCAAACACACCTCTGTGGCTCGATTGAGGGAAATGGATAGTGCTGCTTAAGTGGAGTCTATCTCACCTACTACACTGCCTTACTCTAATGGAGTCCAATGTGTGTAACTGTGTGTTTGTGTGTGTGTAAGCACCAAAGGGGCCCCGGAGAGCCTAATCAGGCATTCAGACTAGGCGGCCCTGTCAATACAGTGTGGCGCCTTGCATATGTTGGGTCTGGGGATCACCCGCTGTCTCTCTTTGCCACTTGACCAGACACACTAACAGTGGATGCTACGTGCATGCACTGGGGGTGTGTGTGAGTGTGTAAAATGCAAGAAGAGCCATCAATTATTAAGTGAGGCGTTTGGCTCCTAATTGATCAACACTAATGTGTTTTCTAATCACTGCAGTTGTGGAGTTCTTAGTAGTCCAAACAGGAGTTATTGATTTCCTAGCGCGAAGGGGGGGGGGTTTGGAGGAAGATCATGCCTCACAACACTTACGCACGCAAAGCTGATGTTACTCTCTACACACGATACAGCCCAATCTTTATGTGAACGGTCTTTCTTAATTGTACACCCAGGAATGACAGGCAACAGGACTTTTGTGCTACATAAATTCCCTGTAAGACAGAAAATTCAGAACAGCCTCCAGTCGGTCAGCGCCACTGCTTTCGCTCTCTTTTTTTAATCTTTTTTTATAAACAAAAGCCATTACACTTTAATGCTGCCCCCGCCCTCCTCCTTTTCTGTTTCCATGTCTCTGGATGTCAGCACTAAGAGCCAGCGTGTCGCGCCACAAGCCAAAGGGAGATACCTTGTCATCCATATTGAGATATATGGTCCTAAACGAGGAGAGGGCGGGCAAGCAGACTGCCTGTCTGCATATCAATACCCCCTGCAATTGTCAACCCCGTCACCATGCTGCTAATCTGTTAGACAGTTGTCTTTTTGATGTATAGCTTTATTACCCTACTAATGAGACATCTTCGCACTAGCTGTGAGATCCACTTGCGCTTCGGAATCAATTAGCCCTTCTTCTGTGACCAAGTGGAGAAACAGACTAGAACCATATGAGGAGCTAGTTAGTCTGCACGTGTTGGGAAGTTGCTTTATTGGCCCAGGAATTTATTTCACCTGGTATCAAAGAGAGCTGCTGGCTGTTAGTGAGCCATCTTAGAGCCACTTCCCCATGATGCTGACTGAAACAAGACCAATGAAGAGAAACAGATTATAGTGGGAACCGGGAGATCGGCAGGTTGATGAAGTGTCTCATAAGCTTAGCCACAGTCGGCCAGGCGGCACAGGTGGATCCAGTGTCAGCACATATACAGATGGTGCCGGCAGGGCTGGAAATACCATCTTCTGTGCCGTTTTATCTGAGCTTCAAGCTTACTGTAGGACTTTCAGACTGATTACAGCCATATTGTGAGAACTTGAGTATAGTTTTGAATGTAGTTTTACATGGTTCGCAGTTCATAAGAACTCGCATTTATCTAATAATTGTTCCAGAGCAGCGTCTCAGTTGATACGCTATCTAGAACCATTAATTTTAGCTCAAGAATGCTTGGTTGCTCCCAATCTGAGCGTGTATGGACTTTTGACAGGAGATAATGTAATGGTTTTTTAATGGCTATTAAGTCACCATGTGAAATACACTTAAAAAAATAATAATAATAGGCATGTTATCCTGTGAATTTCTTCTATGTTCACGCCTATATTGCACATATAAATAAAGCTGTGACACATTCTGCATACTTCTGCTGAACACAGAGCTTTGGAGAATGCCATTTAGGATGTTATTTATTAGGATTTTTATTTATTTATTTCTGTTTTTGAAGAAGAAGAAGAAAAAGTAAGAATCTCTATGAGAGAGAAAGATAACACATATAGAGAAAAACAGTTAAATGTGTGTCTGTACCATCACTTACTTTGGCAGCGTTGATCACTGTGGCGGTGTAAGACTGTGCATTGTCACTACAAGCTCCTCCACGAGACTGGTGACATCTTATCAACTGGAAAAGAGGTAGATTTACTAATAAACACAAGACGTATAGCGGACGTCTGAGGGAGATTCACGAAGAGGCAAATATGGAAGAATTAACCCAGATTCAGGCATTTAAAAGGCTTCCCTCTTCACTCTTTAAAGGAAATTGGTTTTGTCGTCAAAGACAGGCTGCACGACCAAACAGTCTGCTCTGATTTAATTTCAAATACAATATCGCTGGAATAGCTCTGTCCCAGTATTACTCTCAAAAAACTAGATTTGGTCATTTCTGAAAATCCGTAGGCAGTCACACAAACAGCAGCCCCATCTGTCAATTACTTGAGTGGGCCAGCACCAAAACACTACTTCACATTAAAAGTATTACAGAATGCACAATAGAACATTCTGGTTTTTGTAAATACTTAACAATCCCATTAAACAGAAAACTCCAGTACATCTGCTGATTTTCAAAATGTTATCATCTCTAGTGGACTCTTCTCGGAATGAGTTGTTTATCCAGACAGATTAAAGAGGCAGAAAATAGATAAAATGCATTTTTTGGATTGTAAATATGTCGCTTCTCTGATAAGGCACTTCTGCACTGGATGAATATGTGTGTATGTTTAGCCTACCTTGTTCTCAGCATAGGCTAGCCAACGGCTTCCCAGAGCTATTGGATTGAGGCTGGGGCCGGGGCAGGGATAGCAGCCTGGAAAGACACGATGATGGCCATACAACAGTCAGGACAGAGACATATAGAAACAGATATGAAATAAACTAATAAAAAAAAAACAGGAATGCAGACAAACCACCACATGTTGTTTTACTGGGGGGGTTTTTTCAGGTCAATTTACCTTTTTAACTAACTACATTTGTTTATTTCAAAAATAGGGGAACTTCTGGTTGTTTCTTTTTGCAACAACGTAAGCATTTCTAATAATGGAGACAGCTGGTACTCCAGTTCAGTCCCTGCCACTTAAAGACTTACAATTCACCTCACTGTCAATAAGAGCAGGCTTACAGTCAAACAGAATATTTAGAGTGGTGTGGCTGTGGATTATGTTAACTGAAGAATCGACTCCAATTTTACAACTCAGAAGAACATTTTACACAAATTAATCAATACAACTGTAGTTAAGTGACATTATTAAGACAGTCTATACCTTTTTGAGACAATCTGATATTTAAGCTACTCTTTTCTTTTTTTTTTTTTTACAAATTTGGTAAGTAACCTCATGACTGAAACAGGAACTCCTCTCTGGAGAGTGTCTAAAACTATCTTAAACCGTGTGTTTGTGGGGAGTTTCTTGTTTTGGAAAATAAATGGGAGTCTGATGAGGGTGACGTGTCTATATGCGTGTGTGTGTGTGTGGGTGTGTGCGCGTGTGTGCACACACACCCAGGATGACCTAATGGAGACTGTGGTACCCAATAAAATTGAAGATGGCTCCTCTGGTGACTGACCAACACAATAACCCTTATGGGGATGGATATACACACAAACAGGATGTCACACATGTGTTGTCATCACAGATAAAATAGTAACCAGTGCTGATAAATGACAAATAAAACTCTTCACAAACACAAAATTATCTTGGAATTGTATTATAAGAGCATATTTTTCTCTTTTTACCGATGTAGAAGTAAACAACGGCACAAATGAAACACAGTGTTTTAACCAATACCATATCTGACAGGAGCTTGCTCTTCAAGACAGAATCAACCAAAACCAGGCCTCCATGTGCCCGTAAACAGAATGAAGAAATTATTGATTTCATCATAAATATCTTTAAATGTAAGCAGATACAGACAGTGACAGTCTCTCCTTTCCAGTATGGTAAACACACAAGCAGCAAAATGCTGATCCAATGATGATGTTTTAAAAAGGTAGGTGTTTGTCTCACATGTGCACAAACATGCAAACACACTTAGCTAATGTAAGTGCACAGAGGTGTGGGGGAAATGGCTTGCTGACAATAATTTATTGCTCAGGGAGCAGATGAGGTGGAGGCAGTCAATACTTTAGCGTACTGTGTTGGGGAAGGAGCTGACAGGAGGGTCGGTGGGAGTTTTAGGTAAGCCACAAGGGTTGCTGGTAATGCCAGAGAAGGTTTTTTTGCCCCTCCAAGGCCAAGCAAGATAGAATGTGTCTGACATCCTGGGTGGAGAGCATGTGACTAAACCAGGGGAGGAAAAAGACTTGATGGATGGATGGACTGATCTTTCTTCTCCGATATTCCTAGTTTTCAGAGGGTTCTTTCTCTCCTGAACATACAGGCCTGGTTTTCACCCAAGCCAGCAAAATCCTTTCTGTGAGCCACAAGATGCTTAATGGCCAACTGGAAAAATAACCAGTGACACGGGTAAGTGTGTAAGTCATGGGAAATTTGTAGTGTGTTGGTAATATTACACACAATACAGATTGGAACAGATGGGGTTGGAATAAATTAATCAAAACCTTCAATATTCAATAGCCTGTATTTAATCTTAGAATTAGAAATGAGAAAGTCTAAACTATTTGTTGCCTCAAAATACAACAACACTTGAAAAGACTTCACCTTATAATATTAAGAAGGTCAGGTTGTTTTTGAACAGGTGTAATTTAAATAAAATTGAAACTCTTCTTTTCACAAGACAGTGAAAAGTCCCTTTCTTGTAGTCCAAAAGTGCACAAGCACACCTGGTCAGTGTGCATGAGGACAATAATGCATGTGTCTGGATTTTATACAGGTCTTAAGGTCAAAATATTTGAATGGCTGTTGCATCATTTTGCCATTTCACTAAATGTTTGGTTGCTGGCTGCCCACTATTATGATACGAATTAATAAAGGACTCATCTGAAATCTAATAAGCTGAAAAGCTTCTAAAAATCTCTAAATGTAAATATTTTCTCTAACATGCCCACATAAAGAAAACATTTTGTACAAGCAGTTTCATAAACGCCCCCCCCAAAAAAAACATCCCAGATTTAGGGAAATAAATAATTAAAAACTATACGAAGAAGAAGAAAAAGCTGAACATGATGTGATTTTACAGATGTAGAAAACACAAACTAATGAACACTGAATACAAACTGATGATAGTGGAAATTCAGAAGCTCTACTCTGAAAATACAAAGGGGTTTCACCTGCTACAAGTAAAAAATGTGAATCTCCTGAAAGTGGCAAAAAAGAATAGGAATGGTATTAACACAAGAACACCACAAAGAAAGCCAGTACTCTCCAATTTTGGCACTGTGGCATGGTGCAAAAGACAACCTTTGTGTTTGAAAAGACTTCTGCAACAATACCGCATAGCAGCACCAAAAACTTCCATGAGCAGTGTGTGGACAGCATCATGTTTGAGGCTGGGCCTGAATGCCTTGGAAGCATTTATGAAACAATGAACTCAAAAGTATTAGTAGGAAATATACATACGAAGGTCCGGGCAACAGCACATGACCAAGTCTGTTTTACTTAAATTTCCAGGACTGATAAACAGTAACTGAATTAAGGACTAACGTTGAGGTCCACAGCTCGAAAACTTGCTTTCAGTTACATTTTATCAGAAAGGGAATACTTTTGGTTTCAAATCCATATGAAAAGTAGTTGTTGTCTTGTTTATCAATCCTCAAAAATCATTACCAGTCGTCCCATTCAAAAGCCAAACAGGACTGAGCAGAGGGGGGAAAAGTGTGTTTCTGGGGGTGAGCGAGCATCAGCTAGGAGCGCACATACCACTCGAATGTAAAGCAAGAACATAAACAAGGGACAAACACTAAGTGCTCATGAAAACATGACATGCCCACCATCACATCCCTGGAGAAGAAGAGCACATGCAGAGGTAGAATTGCTCATCCAAAGCAGATCTCCCCACATCACAGGACCCTTTGTTTACTGCTTTTATGGCCAAAACAGACCAAACGATGTTATGAAGAGGAGGCCCCTGCATTCAGAAACGATTAATAACTATTGAATATGTTTGGTTTCCTGCTGCCCAGACGCTGATAGGGAAGGCAGGCAGACAAAGAGGAGACACATTAAAGCCAGCCAGTAAGGTCAGTTTACTCCAGTCAATGACTTAAGTAGACAGCAATGGCCTTGTAATACAGTCTGGCATTTCTTTCACAGACTCCCTGAGCAGAGACGGCAGGTACAGCCGGGAGGATGCGAGAGCTGTGTCGTAAACAGTTTTCCTGTGCTGAGCTTCAAATGAAGGGTCTCAGCATCTTGTCTTGATAAAAGCAGTTTAGTCACAATGTGATTCTTAAGAGGATTCCACTCCAGCAGGTCTTGGTGGCTTGTATTATAATCAATGATCTGCCTTGTATTTGTTTGGGTTGTGTGATGCGGGCATGACAGACTCACTGATCATGTTTGGAAAGATTAAGTTTGAAGAAAGAATTTTACGTGACTGGCACTGTTTGTTTGTGCTACTACACAAAGTACAGGACTGGGGTTTGGCCCCGTGTTTGATAAATACATATTTCTACAATAAAATAATGACAAGCCACATGTGACAACAATCATTCTTGTTTTTGATGTGAAAACCAATTGATTTCTGTAACCTATTAAAACCTCTCTCTCTTTTTTTGCCAGATTATGTAGCAGGCTGAGAGAATTGAAAGAAGACTTATTCTATGCATTTTAATGTTTGTCCTTTCTTGTCGTTCTCAGAGAGTTGCTTTGCATGATTCACAGTTGAAAAAAAGCAACACTTGTTTGCCTTATATTGGGTTAGTGCAGCCGCACGGTTCACCTCAGCCCCAGGTGAGCTCAGTTCTCACAGCTAGAGGTGTGCTAGAGCCGAGTTGAGCATACACAGCAGTAGAAACCAGAGCACCCAGAGAAGGGACAACCACTCTCTACTGCAAAGCCAGGAGCACAAACGTTTCTCAAAATTTTTGCCATGTTCAATATGAACAATTACCCCTGGAGCAGTAAATAAGCATTATAGGACTCATGTGTAATATTCTTACTTGTAACAAAGAACTTCTTGGTGAATGTGCAGCTGTCAAAGGCTGCAATCTTCTCTTGTAGGCTCACAACAAGAATACTGTGAGAAGGAAAAAAACATATTAATATGACTACATGACCAAAGTCTTTTAAATACATTTACTTATTTTGTTTAGCCGAACTCACTGTTTGTTGCAGTGGAGATCATAGATAGGCGTCTTGAACTGAATTGATTTAACCATTTCCCCGGTCCTTAGCGAATACAGGTCAGCGCAGCAGTAGGGGGGGCTTGTCCTGGAGAAAAGAAGAAGAAAAAAGGGCAACATTTTTAAACACCATTAATTTTAAAGTGTTTGAAAACTTTATGAATTGATAATCTAGTAAACACTGATAAAACACTAGGACTTCAGACTTTCACCCAAACACTTCACTTTTTCCATTTGTAACTAAAATTTAAATTGTGTCATGTCTCTGAAAGTAAAGCACAGGCTAAAGTAATAATATACTTAAAAAAAACCACACACACACACATTTTGGAAATCATAAATAAAACTGAAATTTTGACTCTTCCAGCAAAACACACCTGATATTTTGTGTGCAATGAAAGTAAAACATTCTATAGCAAGTTACTGCTTTTTCAAAAAAACTGTACGTTTCTTTTCTTTCACCTTTCAGTTCTATTCATCTCTTCATCACGGTTGCCTAGGTGACCCTCTAATGCATTTACTAGCGAGGTCATATGTCAATCAACAATCTTCTCTCTCATTGGTAGTCTCAGCATCCGCTCATCAATCATGGGTCCCACCCACTTCTCATCGCCCATAGTTATTTTGTCTGAAGTCACTTCCAGCGTGTGTGCAGTTTAACAGGTTTCCAACAGACACGGGTTTTGGAAGTAATTAACAGAATTTCATCTGCAGGAATTCTATTCATTGATCAAAAGTCCTGCTTTCCACTTTAATTTTGTGATTTTGGTGGTCAGTTTGTATCATTTAAGATTTTGGTGGTCAGTTTGTATCATTTAAGATTTTACCACTAGACTTGTCTAAACAGATCTACTTTTGAGAGACCAGCAACGTATGCATAATTCAAGGTAACCAGTATAGGTGGCTTATATAATCCAAAGCTGCAGGATTACTACATAGAAGGCGTAGCATGAGCAGCATGTTAGCAGAGCTCCGTCTGCGGCTCCTCAGGAGGCATTCGGGCACTGTTGTGAGCTTTAGGTCACGCGTGTTTTGGGAGCACTCACAGACCAATCACACAATCGTTGTGATTACGTGCATTAATGTAAGAAAACAAACTTGAAGCACAAAAATTAATTTGATTTCCGATGTCCCACTGCCCTGCACCTTCTGGGAATCCAGAGTAAAGGGGAGTAACATGAAGGGCAAAAGGGGAAATGCTTTGTCATGAAACACATTTACTAGAAGCCCTTCTATCAACACAGTAAAGAAGAGGGGTGCGTAAGGGAGCTTATCCAACAGCAGGCAACGGCTGCTAGAACAGGAAAATTTAGACATAAATCTTAATCAAGAGACTCCCCTCCACTACCCCCCGTCCCTCGTGCCCCTTCTGTCTCTGCGAGGAACGCCTCTACTGCTCTTCCATTCTCTGTCAACCTTGGCAGGGCCTGTGGTGCCGTGTTGGCTGAGGATTCAGGGGTGAACTGTAGTGTTAGTTTTGTTTTTTGAGCCATAGGACGAAGTGCTTTCAACAGTCCATTTAGTCTGCTTGTGCATACTAAGTGTACATACATACCTCATCAGTCTCAGGATGGATACTTTTTGGACAAATGGAAGGCAGTGATTCTAAAATATAACAATGCCTTTCATGGCAGGTTAGAGGGCCGCTGAAACAATGTGATATAAAATTTAAATTTTTTTTGAATGGAGTAAAAAAACAAAAACAATTAAAAACATCTTACAGAGAAGCACAAAAACAGCTGCACACTAGCCCTGATTATATCAACATTGTGAAAGTTAGGTGAAGAAGGAAAGTTGACATGATCGATAACATCCCTTACTGATGACTAGAGCCAGTGGAAGACACCATTAGGAAGTGGCTTCAACAGCAGACAGCTACTACCAAGTTACAGCAACTCCCACCGAGGGAAATCTGGACATTATTCAAATGAAGACATCATTATGGGAAGACCTTCATCCATTACAAGAGACAGATGACCTCAGCCACGTTGAATATTCCAGCAGCACACCCTGTTCCGCTGACCGACTCCTGTGTCAAGGTCCGTCTGTTGTGCCAGTGTTCACTAATTCTTTTCTTCTTTGCCTGCCACTCTGATTCAAAACTATCACGAAATAAACCCACTGTGTAATATACCAAAGGCAAACCATGGGAAACATACATGACATTATCAGGTGACCCAAAAAAACATTTACAGCTAAGGAACAACATCTAGTGTGATACCTCTAAAGTGCATTTTTATGAGAATCAGTGGGTCACAGCCAGCAAGGGCTTTTAATTTGTTATAACCCTTTACTCACATGAGAACGCTGATGCATCACAACAACAATCTACAGCCAACATGTGAACATGTCATTGTGAACATGCAACATGTTCACAATGACTAGCAATGCTAACATCCTAATGTTTAAGAGATAAATGTTTACTGCAACCACCACATCAGTTTAGATGTTAGCAAAACACCAACTTACCAGCACCAAGTTCAACTGCCGATAAGGCTAACATCCTTTTTATTGGATGAAAAGTAAGGAAACCATCTTCACAAGACTAGAATGTCTGTAGAAAATATAATGGTAATAGTTTAGAGACTTGCTGTGATCTTTCACTGGTGCCCAAAAACTGCAGTGATGACTGTGTGCTACAATAAAAAGATTCAATAATCAAATGCAAGCATAATCAAATATGTCTCTGAAAGCACAGGCCCTCAGAAAATGCCCACCCTTTATTTGATTGACCAACATACCTTGTTACCGAACAACAGGGCAAATGCATCAAGGCAAAATCTGAGCATACAGTCAATTATGTGCTGACTGATCCTGCATTTTTTTGTCAGATTCCTCTACAGCAACACCTTCATCACTCTAGTCTTAGTTAAGTAAACAAGGCTGACGCATTTTTGGCACAATGTTTTTGGCACTCTGAATCCATACCACGTTTTCCAATGCAGGAAGTGCTTAATGGACTTGGTGATAGAGCACCCAACTTGTCTTTACCCCAAAAAGCCCCCCCCCCCCATTTCTTCCACCCTGGTTTCCATGGTTCTTATGTACACTCTCGTTGTATTTGTGCAGTGTTTCACATGTCTTATGACTACTGGGCCATCATTTCAACTTGAAAAATCCTGCAGACTGATATTTGTTGAAGATGTGCTGAAGATGGAAGAATCTCAACAACTTGTTCATTATGACAAGCTGGAGTGTAGCAGAGATTAAAAATGTAGATGGCGTTTTCACAAACTTGTCTAGCCTTTAGCTTCTTTTTATGTTATACAGTGCATCCAGAAAGTATCCACAGTGCTTCACTTAATCCGCTTAATCTTTTACAACTAGTAATAGCTGTAAAAGTAGCAGAAGTGGTAGTAGCAGTAACGGAATTTCCCAAATATGGAATAAGTAAAGTTTTTCTATTTCATAAGTGGTGTTTTAGGAACACAGTCCTGTGGAACACTCTGTCAACATCTGTTTAAAAATCAGCTTGGACACCACAGGCACAAACACGACTTCACCACTCACTGCTAACACACACACACACGCACGCACGCACATATGCACATGTGTTAGGTAAGATCAGAGGCACTAATTTGACATGCACATTGTAAGGGAGGAACACACACCCAGAGATGCAAAATGAAATAACTGCTGCAACAATACCCAGCAACTATCTTGATGACTGACAGACGACTGAAACTCTAAGGGAACATTATGTGTTACACGTCCACACACGCTTACACACAAACATTTATACACACAGGTACATACTAACGTTCTTTTGTATATTTCCCAAGCTAAACAGCAAAGGCGCCGAGTGAGAAGTTGGGTCACAACCTAAGCCCAGATTGTGGACTGTGTTGTTCTGTGTCTGAGACACTGCCTGGATGCTAACCCAGCTAATCCAAGTGTGTTCGTCCCTCCAGTGGCTCTTGCCCCTTTAGGAAGATAGAAGATGTGCCGTAGAAAAAGTTTCTAAGAATCCCCGTTTCATTTTTCCATCCTGACAGTTAATGTCTCCGTCAACATTTCAATGGTCCTCGCCCTGCAAGTACAGCTACCAATACCAATCGAGAATACTGGCATTAAGATTAATCCAAAAATTTCACTCAACGATAATTTACTTTCAGGCGGCTGCATCATTGATTTCAGCATTATCAGAGTCCGATCAATCCAATTCAAAGCTCTATCCCGAAAAATGGGCCCCTGGAATTGATTCAAAGGGACAATGATAACCCACTGTTATAGAATCAAAATGGCACAGGGTTCAATTGTTTTGCTTTTGCAGTATTTTAACAAATGACCTAGTTCTAATGGAGGCAATGTGGGGTCAGATGTAATAAGATTTCCTGATGCCGGGGACACTGGGGCGTAGGTTGAAAGCAAGGCTAAATCACAATTATCATTATGGATCATGGCGGGATGTCAGTCCTTGCACATGTTAAGGTGACGCCGAGCACCATTGCCCAGCTCAGTAACAGGCCTATTATGATGGCCCTATTAGATCAATGTGTCAATTACTATTACTCAAACTGGCCCTTGGGTCTGAAAGGATATAAAATGAGGGAGATGGAGGAAAAGAGGCTTGGCTCATTTACTTCCTGTGACAGGACAAGAAGCTACTCCAAAAATTAAGGAGAAAATGTAAAGGGCTTGTCAGATACAGAACTTGCAAACAGCAAAATGGCAACAGAACATGGTTAGAGAGAGAGAAACTACATTTCTGGTAAATTCTTCTGTTGTGGGATACGATGGCATAAAGAGGACCTTGTATCTTGGAGGACTTGAGTGTCAAACTTTAGTCTTTTTACGTTCCGATCAAAATGACAACCTCAGACAACCTCTGTCCTTCTTGGGAAACTGAGTGAAAAGTTAGGGGATGAACACAGTCAAACAATATTTGTTCTCTGGGGAACATTGGGAACATCTACATTTAATGTCACAGCAAAGTCACTGAGGTATTTTAAACCAAAAATGTCAAAATGATTGTCGAGGCTTTAAGTCTGGGGAAAAATGGCACAGGAACCAATTTAGCAATGTTTCTATCAAAGGACACCCATCGCTAGTGATGCTAAAATGGTATGTTTAAAATAGCATTTTAGGCTTTAGGAAATTTAACTTCTTTAAGAAAAAAAAATAGTGTCACCATTGAAACTACAGTACCAGCACCTGTAGGCTAGGAAGATCAACCACATAGAAATTGTAAGACTTGAGTTGCGGTCAGCTCGGGATGGTCCAGACTTGGAATTTTCTGAATTTAAATTGCTGTGGGGATAAAACAAGTACAGGGCAGACTTGCTGAATGCATAACTATTTCAGATGGTCTTACAGTAAATGATGGCTGCTTGGGTCATTTTTGTCTTCTACTACTCTGCACAGTGCCGCATTTATAAGCGTGCGTCTTAATTTTAGATACACAATGGTTTACAACGGTCATTAGGGGCTATTATGGATGGCACGTGTCTTATTATTGTGTCATTACTTCCTCCTTGATGAAACATATTGACATCTGTTAGTTTAATTTTCACTTTTCCTCTGTTTGAGGCAATCTCCATACAACTTTCCATGAATGTGAACTTAACCCGGGAGATCAAAACCACAAGATTTCATGTGACTGTAGAAAGCATACGATGGAAGCCATAGCGGGAATTAAAAAGAAGGCAAATAAATTAATTTACAAGGAAGGGACGTCACCACATTTCCTACTGCTGCAAAGTTTTACAAGCTCCCCAAATATAGACGACAATTACATAGTGTGGAAATGCTACACAAATACAAGCTCGGTTTGGGAAGTTGAGTCTGCTTCTGCTGAAAGAAAGAACTCTGATGCTCCAACTGCAGACAGTAAAACTTCTGAGGAATGGGAATCGTAATCTCACTTTTAAATATTAAAACCAGAAATTTAGGATCAGCATTGCCAACAGACAGCAGTTTATGCCAAAACCGAACAAGTACTCAGAGTTCTGCTCAGAAGTTTATTCTAAGCAGGATAGAAAAGTGTTCTTGAAAAAAAACTCTCTTAGAAGCTACATTTTCCACTGCTATTCAATTGTTGTAAAGCAAAAGAATTACAGGTAAACTAGGTTCAATTTTAATTTAGATATCTCTTAAAAATGTCCAGCTGTTTGCTTCTATTACGGAAATTACTGTTTGCATTACAAGCTTTCATAAACGATACATTGAAATATGCCAAAGATGTATTATCTTCCTAAATAAGGACTCATTTGCATAAATTTCCAGCAGCATAATCTGAACACTGGACAAAGTGTGGCTCATTGTTGACATAGAAACACCAGACAGTCACTGATTTTTCCTAGTCTCACACATGTCCTACTTTTAAACTAGTATGACTAAGCCATTTTTTTCTTACACACTCTGATGTACAAATATTCAAATGAGGTATTATCAAATGTGCAGAAAAATTATTTTAAATTACAAGAAACAAACACTTAAATACGTATTTTTTTAAATTTTATTTGCATTTTCCACTATTCAGAGAGTAGTCATGATATACAAAACAGCCTAGAATGTTTTAGTTCACAAAAAATGTGGAAAACAAAATAAAATATTTTTGGCCTATTGTATCTCAGCCATAAATCTTGGACTAATATAGGACTTGAACTAGCCTCCACCAGCATACGCACCCCATTTACAGTTGCAGTCAGAAGTTTACACTCACAATGAACATGAATGTCATGCATCTAATATGACTTTTTTTTAAAAACAAGAATTGGGTGCACAATTTGAATTTACTTCGGATTTTCTCTAATTTACACAGGGTCAAGTATACATACAGGCTCAAAAATACATACACTCAGTTAAAACTTTTAATTATTCACGCTGAAGGTTCTACAGTGTCTTCTAACTTGACAAGGCCAAAGCTTATTCTTGTTAATGATCATGATCATGGATGATTACAACTTGTAGTTTCCCTTTTTTGTAGTTTTTCTCTTTCAAAAGCTGTTAGATAAGTGAGTTTTACTTGACCAAGAAAGAAGCCCCTGGTCGAAAATCAACACCTTAAAGCTCCACTTAAAATTGCAGCTGCCCATATGCCCAACCAAATGACCTTCTGGAAAGGACATTTTATGTACAGAGAAGACAAAGATTGACCTATCTGGCCACAATGACAAGAGGTATGTTTGGAGGAGTAAAGGTGAAGCTTTCAAACAGAAGAACATAGTACCAACTGTCCAGCATGGTGGTGGTAGCATTATGCTGTTTTGTTGCCAGTAGTACTGGTACATTGCGAGAGGACTTCCTCCAAATTCTTTAATTTCACTTCCAATCAACAGCTTGATGGCTTAAACCATACAACTGGGTGGTCCAGCGTGAGAATGATCCCAAAAACACATCAAAACTGGTTTTGAAACGGATAAAGCAGGCTAACACTAAGCTTCTGGAATGGCCTTCCCAAACCAGTTCCCAATCAGTTTAAATGAGCTCTGCCAATTCTGGCATGAAGAGTGGTCGAATACCCCGCTAGAATTATGCCAGAAAATTGTTAATGGCTACCAAAAGCATACTTGATAAGGGACACTTAACCAAATGTTATTGGGTGTATATGTATATATTTGAGCCTGTATGTATACTTATGACCCTGTAAACTTGTGCTCCCAGTCCTTTTTTTTAAACAATACAAATGAACAATACATACAATCATTCTAACAGTTCAAAGAAATCATTAAAAATCTAAAATTACCATGACCATGACCCAATGATGAGCTTATGTAAAACTCTGTATTTATTAAATCAAAGGAAAAAGAAAAACTGCAGTGCAACTTTTTTTTCTCTACTCTTCCTTATTTGTTTTGTTTTATAGCTCTTATTCCCTCTCTGCTGAAACCCAGAGCTTCCCTTCTCCACACACAAACACTAGCCACATCAGAGCCTACTGGGGGCCTGGGGGAGCCACAGTGATTCCGGCAGGCTGGAGGCATTAGTAGGAAAGTAATTAGGGTAAAAAGTTCAACCACAGCTCCATGTCTGCAGAGCTGCCAGAAATACATTTCCGTCACTATTTAATACTTCACATAATAATAAGAATAATTGCCAGCATTTTGAAAAACAAACTACCCTGTGTTTGGCCATGTGTATTCATGTACAGGCTTTTACTCATTGTTAGCGTTTATGTGTTAAAGCATACTGCATTATAGTGAAAAGTGCAGCTAAATAGATAACAAACCCATTAAATCTGACTATACTAGCTACAAAAGAAGTCAGCCAGACAACATTTTTTTTTTAAAAAACCTCCTACAATTTTGTGACTCAAAGATATCTAACATTAAAAGCATAACAATGGGGGAAAAAATCAACATGGGATTTATGTATATGCACCCCATAAATTCAGCTTATTCTTTCTTTGACAGCAGTGAAGTGGGTATTAATATTCATTACCCAAACCATGGCTTGCATTAGATCCCATTTTAACCTCATGTGCCAATTTTCTGTCTATGTTAAGTGGAAGCACTTGACACAAGAAACATCTGGTCATACGGCAGTTCTTTCTTCTGCTTTGACATCCTAAAGCTATATAAGAAATGTGACATATCAACTTAGCCTTGAGGCCAGTGTTCAACATTTACATTTTTCAGAGCAAAACTTTTCATGACTATTTCATCAGCTCTAAAGACAAAATTCACTTGCTAGCTTTTAGTAAAATGTATTTGGTGCAACTAAAAATTAAATTTTAAATCTTTGTTGTTCTGCAACCAATAGACCAATAGGAAAGCCTGTGTACCCTATTACTCATAAAGGCACAGGGTTCCTTCTTAAGGGAGTGACAATGAGCTGCTGAAGGGATGTAAATGCCTCACAATTGGGAGGTGTGAGCCCACCGCCTGTAATAGGGGCTGGTGCAATCCCCACTTACCAAAAGTAGTACAGGAAAGGGAATCACAGCCAAATCATTGGATTCATAAATATCTGTACAAAATTTCAAAGTAATCTAGAAGGTGGCTGCAGGGAAGGACATACTGGAGAGATTATGTCACTCAGTCATTATTATTATATTTCAGCCTGGACAGAAGTGGTGGACAGAGATTGCTATCTCTAGAGCCCCATGTTAATCATGGACGCAATTTTTGTTATCTTCTAATTGGATTATGTAATCAGAAAGTATGTCTCCTCCAACATCTCAGGGCAGCTTCAAAGTAAAGTCATTTCTGGACCTCTTCTAAATATCGGTAGAGATGAGACTTCCCTAAGTTCATAAAAGTTTTTACTCACAGCCATAAAAAGGCATCTGATTATTTTTGCCCAGTTAAGCCTTAATCTAAGACTGATAGCAAACCCTCTAACAGTGGGTGTTACTTAACAGTTAACATCTGGAGAAAATTACAATAGTATTGCAATATACTTCAATCTAGAGGACAGGAAAAGTTTAAACTTTAGTAAAATAAAATATTAATTGCTTTGACCACAGGGGCCTGGCTTAAAGAATGAGGCTGTGGTAAAAGTTTGAAAAGTCATTACTAATCATTCAGCCTGTCGGCTGTGTTTATATGCGCCACTTCCAGTACTACTGAGTATAATCTGACTTCCTATTTGAAGGAGGAAAACTGGCGAGGCAGAACACATTTTCGACAGACATAAAACAGACATGGAAGTCAAAATAAACGTTCCACAGTGAAGCCTGAGCCCCCTGAGCTCTGCCTATGCACTGCACAAGTATGTATGTGTGTCCACATGTGGGGCAATGAAAAAGGGGAAGTGAAAGACCAGATTACAGCTACTCTCATTTCCACGCAGGAGCATGACAAAAGTGTCAGGGAACAATTTGATCAAAATGGTTTTCTCAGTGGAGAACATGACATTGCTTTCCACAAATTGAAGGCAAATTTTGCCAGCCAGGATGAAAGGACGACTGTGGATCCTGTTCTGGGCTGACACGCTGTCTAAATACTCTGATCATCTTGAACACAATTGATACAGCTTTACGGCAATTTTGATGCAGGACAAATTAAGTATGTTCACGGTAGCATCCACCCTCCAGCTAGGATTGGGCAGCACATGCTTGTGCGCATGGTCATGGTGTGACAGTGAAGAATACCATAACTTCATGGTGGATAAAAAGCATCACTTCTCCAAATCCCTTAATCTGGTGGCTTGTTTTATACAAATGCTTCACGATTTCCATTTAATACACTTTAGAAAAAGGATACATCCGGTGCACAGAGCAAAACCTGTCATGAAAATGCACTGAAACACTTAGTGCTTAGTGCTTCAATGGGCTTTTGCCATCAAAAGTGTTTGTGTGGGCTAAGTGGAATTTGTTGCCTCCAACCATGTAGTTAATAACCTGTGATATTTCACTAAAGGATTTAAAGCAGATTAAATGCAAATGTGCAGGAGGATGAAATTGTGTTTGCTGTACATTTACTTTGGATTTTGCATGGCACTTACTGTCAGTGTGAGTGGTGGGAGGAGGCAAGCTTCACCCAACCCTCTGTGTAGCTTTTTTGGTTTGTTTTTAAAGTAACACTGCACCATGAAACAGCACCTTATGCCTTATGAGAAATTAGAGTTTGGTTAGTAGAAACTGAAATCAAAGGACATCAGCTTGCACCGATAATTTTAGTTTGATGCCTCAACGTTTCAAGATTAAAACTATATCCATTTGTCAATGTGTTTTTCACATTTTTGTGCAAGCATGGGTTTCTTTGCTTGCCCAATCTCAACAGGAAACACTGATCAATCACTTAAATAGGGTTAAAAGGAGCCATATTTATGAAGTTGAATACTTAGGGTCATGTGTGTTGTGCATGTTGTCTCTGAACAGCAGAGTAATGTAATCAACCGATCATATTAGATGGGGAAAATGCTGCCTTGGTAACCATAAAAATGGACATGTGGCTAATGTCATGAAAAGGTCACTGCTAAAACAGACCATGATTTTTTTTTCCAAGCCCCTAACTAAATGCTTTGAATGAGTCAACTAACTTTTAATAACCACATGTGATACACAAACTCTAGTCTCTTTGATTAAAGTCTTGGGTGACTGTTGTTTTTCCAATTACCTCACCTGCCCTTTTAAGGGCTTTTTGGCAAGAAAGCTTTTAACCATCTGTCCTTTAAAGGTGTAAGTATGCAATGTATACAACACATGGACACATCTATAGTGGCATTGAAATCCATCTGTCTCGTGCCTTTAGACAATAAATGCATTAGTATCTAAGTATTAATCAGTATTATTATCATGTTTAGTTTTTGCATATCAAGGACACTCTTAGGATGCGCCACACTAACACCATATTATATATTAAAAAAACAATAATAAAAAGTGAACTCATGATTCTGTTGTTCCAACATTAGTACCAGACATTTTCAGCCCCACCAGCAACACATAAAAATACTTATTTGTAATAAAAATAAATAAATAAATAACCTACACAGCCTAGTGTGTAGCACTTTTTTTTTTTTAGAAGAAAAACAATATATCAGCAGTGACGCACAAGAGGAGTGAGCAGTGGTGCAATCTATCCGCCTTTTGAAATTGGTGCTCTTTTCAAAAAACAATATAATAAAAGGGCTGCTTGAGGTGGGCATTCAGGATGTAGAGCACTGTTTACTGTTTTACATACTGTACAACCCTTCAAAATTCTGTCCATGGCCTCAGTGGTGACTGTTCATCCATGTGTATTAACTAGAGTCTAGAAATAGCCCATGCAGTATTAATTCGGATGGTGAAAGAAGTCTATATTGGTTAAAAAAAAAAAAGGGAAAAAAAGGGACCACATCCTCTCAGCATGTGGAGATGTTGTGAGGGGGTAAATGGAGGTTGGAAATGTCACTCCAGAGAACAAAGCACACTTATTCATCACTGAACTTTTGCCCAAGATATGTGTGCACTCAAACACCCACAAACAGTTAAGTCGCCTCTGTCTTTTCCATAAAATTTCACTGAGAATCACTTTGGGAATGCTAATACCTGTGGATGTTATTAAAACGAATGAAAATAATAACAACAGCTAGTAGGGGAAGGAAACGTAAATCCTTTCCAGAAATGTGAGCAGAAATACACACCAAGGTCTGCAAGGGCACCAGCAGTCTTTACTAATTCCTAAAGCCCACTGGCACTGGTACAGAGTGAAAGGGACGCATATGTAGCTTTACTGTCAAGAAACTCACTGGATCCATACATTGTTTGGACTTTACATATAATCCTTTCCATTGATAAAATTATGTTGAGTGTGCCTGGCTGGAAATCCACAAGTACAGCGCTTTAGCACACATGCTTTTTCCCTTCTCTGGTTTTCCTTTAATTTGCAAATCTTGTAATCTAAGCCTAGAGCTGACTGAACCGACTTCTAAACCAGCACTGCTATAGCAGCCAAGAGTCCAATCTGTTTTCCATTTAAGTGTCAGGACGGCATCCTTTTTGGTGGTTAACAAAAGCTGTTATTTCAAAATGATTATATGCTAAAAATTGTGCGAGGACCTTAGTAAGTTTATGAACAGGCCCAATGGAAAGTACAGCGCCGCACCCGGAAGCTTTTTTCCTTCTTGTCTTTGACCAAAGTGTTATTTACCAAGCACTTCTGTAGAGGGAAGGACCAGGCTGTGCCATTCAGCCAGAGGTCAGGGTTTCTGCTTTTCAACACAGTACATGTTTTCAGCATTAGTGTTGAACGACGCCTGGGTGATTCGCCAAACCGTCAAAACGCTGCCTGTCTCAGTGTCAGTGAGGACATAGGAAAAGCAGAAGCAATGGCAATGGCGTCAGAGAGACAGTGGCGGCAGTTCCTGGAAAACATCAAGAAGGTGGTCTCCATCAAGACCCAGCTGAAGACAGACTTCCTTATTTCATTTCCTGGGGAGGATATATTGAGTTAAATTTTGTGTTGCTCTGGAAGAGCAGCATAAGTAAGTGGAATAGGGGGAAAGAAGGGAGGGCATGAACTGGGTATAGAGAAGTGAGTGCAAGATGCCTTGGGGTCTGTCACTTTTTAAGTAAGTTTTCTTGCACTAAACAAAGACATGACATTCTCAGGCCTAACCCTAACAGTCCCAGGCTTCTGCACATCTGTTCCATCACCCTTCTCCCAGCCTGTGGGGCACTCAGGTACTGCTCGCATTCCAGCCACAGTGCCACTAACAGTCACTAAGCCCACATCGGTGGCTCACCTCAAGTTGCATGTGAAGGGTTCATAACAAAATGTTGGGTGTCCTTTGATGCCTCTTATTTTTAAAAATGACTTTCAGATGGAGCATTTGTTGTCCTTCATAACATAACCAAGAGTAAAACACTATTGACAGGTTTTAAAGAAAGGATAGCTAAATCCCATGAAACACAGGTTGCTTTAGTTTCTCACTTTCCAGTAAGTGTACTTTTAATTAGAGCTCCCTTGAAAGTAGATGCCCATTAAGCTCTGTCTTTACTAGGCAAAGACAGAGCTTAATGGGCATCTAGTCTTGTCTTGGTATTTAAGTTTAAGACAATACTACAGCACGTCATTTTTTTGCCCCTCCACTAGCTAAGCAGTCAGAGCTCAACTTATCGCATAGAATAGCACAACATTATAAATAGCATACATAAACAAAAGAAAGATGTGATTCTATAATTCATCGCTTATAAACAGAGGGGATGCAAAGTCACTACTTTGCAGCGCAGTTTATGGGTGACTGACAGGAAGTGATGTCAATTTTATAACGAAGCATGAACTCACCCAGAGGACCCCGTGCTCTTGCAGACCCCAAGGAGGGGCCTCTTGTCAGCAAAACTGTCAAGCTTTACAGGACCTGAGGAGGAAGAGGAGTCAGAGGAAGAGCCAGATGAGAAACAGCAGAATCTGCACACAACAAAGAGAGACATTCTTTACCAAACATGTGAGGGCTCTAGCACTCCCCACCCTCATACAACAGGCAGGCCATTACCATGGCAGGAAACGTGCTGATTACATTACTATGGTTGCCCCATAATCCAATTATGGTTGCAAAATATTTTTTGATAAATGGAGATTTTTTTCCCTCATCCAAAACATGGAATCACTTAATTTAAAGACTTTGTTTGCTAGTTTCTACTGACTTTCTACTGTAAACTTGAGCTAAAAGAATAAATGAAGCTTGATGTAAAATACTGAAAAAAAATAAAATAAATAAAAATGTTGTTTCTCCAAAAAAAGTTGCAGAAAAAATAGTTAACGAAACTCAAAAATGATGGAGAAATCTTATTGAAAAACGCAAGTGGAAGTCCAGTGGGTATGTAAAAAATGAAGAGAAATCATGCTGCGCTAAGTATTACTGATCCATATTTTCCCTAATTGTCTCATTTTTGAAGTTTGGCAAAGGATAAGGGGACTGAGTGGATGGGGGTGCTTAGACTGAAGAAGATGTTACCCTTTAGAGGACTGTAATTTGAGGCTTGACAGTAATCAGCCCAAGTTCCTGTGGTATGGCATGAGAGCAAATGTGCCTTCCCTACCAGCCTTTAACACTACCAACAGGATCCTTCTCTCCTTTCATGTTTCATCAGTCATCAGTCAAGATATTGAGCCCGAACATAAATATGCTCCTTGGAGACTTGGTGAATGGTACATTTAACTAACAAAAATAAAAAATTCTGGGAAGATGCATAGAGCAACTTTGATTTGATTACTATTGTAATGAATAGTAACAAACACAAGTATATTATAGTGAGGATAAGTGTATGTTTAAATAATACTACGACATCGCCTAAAACATCGGGGAACATATTGAACTTCATGGAATTCCCTCTATCGGGATCAAACTATTGTGAAGACATACAAAGCAACATCCACTGAAAAAATAGCATGAAGACCATAGACCATTCACAATGTATCTCCTCAATGCTCATTTGTTATCAGACAGAGAACTCATTGCTTCATTTTCCAAAACAACAAAAGATCATAGGTTGTAAACGAGATGTGGATAAACCCTTTTACTTCCTTTGGAAAACCAGCTTTTCCTTCTCTATTCCAGGAAAGAGGAACCTTGCCTTATTATAATCAACACCTATTTTCAGGGCTTTACGAGTCCACCCACCCACAGCCTCATATCCCAGACAATTGGCCTTTTAATGGCTTGCCACAGTGCAACACTGTTTGCACCCTAACAGATTGCAATCAGTGTCCTTCCCTGCAGTGGTACAATTCATATTTATTTTCTGCTGAGAGAATTACTCCCCTCATGTGTCGGGGCTATCTGCTGCTTCTTATTACTGTGGTTTGCTTTTATCCACTTCCAGCACTCCTCAAAAGCTGCCATTGTGTGTTGTTGAAATCTGCCAAAAGACTGGAACATAGACGGCGAACACAAAGACGATTTTCTCACCGAAAAAAAAGCCACAAACCATCTTTCACAGAACCGATTGGCACCTGCAGAGATTAAATTTAAACGTCATGCCTGTAAAGAGTCTAATCAGTGGAACAACTCGACCATTTGCACCATGACTTTGAGAATATGTGAACTGCGATTAATACTGCATTCAACCTTCCACTGGTGGAACCAGTGCCACATACATTCATTACTGGGACTATTTCACTTTGAAAAGACATTACAAATGAAATGAAATGCTTTAACGTGGTTTGTAATTGAGTTTATATAAAACAGCATTAGGTAAGCAGATCAAACGTACATTCAAAGAACATCATGGGAACTGTTTCCTTACAAAGAAATGAATCTGAAAGTACTGTTCAATATACTAATTCACAAAAACTCTCATTTTCTCCTGGATTGTAATTTTCATTTGGACCACATTGCATTACTCACAAAAGCAATTCCTAACGTGAGTCTAGAAACGATTAACTTCAAGATCAACGACAACCTTTTCAGTTAGAAAATCACAAAATGCTGATTTTGAAAGCCTCTATTACACTTTCCGTATCTCCGAGTCCACTTAAGGGTGAGTGACATAAATCTCCCAATCAGATTGTAAGAGAGGGGGTCTATGCAGGAGGGTCATGTCCGCGTGCCATTCTATTTTTTGTCCATGAAGAATTTACATTACAACGCACTAATTATGCATATGTATGCATCCAGGTGGTGGACGTGGAAGGGTTTCACACGTCACTTGGTGAAGCTACAGACTTATCCAGGTGCTGTTTGGTCACTTGGGATACCAGACTGCAGTTCCTACACAGGTGGTTTCCTTGCTGTACCTAAAGTTCATCTCAGGTTGAAGTTAGACAGCCACTATGGTCTGTGTGATCTCAGCTTTTAGATTAAGCACTATGAGCTTTCTATTGTTGCCCTGCGACAAACTGGCAACCTGTTCAGGGTGTACCCTGCCTGTGGCCCCATGTCAGGCTCCAGTTCAAAACCCTATATTGGATTAGCGGACCAAAATGGCTTTCATTCTACTTCCTTTTATTAAATGATATTCACAAATTTTTCTGAAATAAAGGTATCAAAAATCAAAATCAATAATAAACATTTGATTTTTTTTTTTTTTTTTTTTGCTAAAAGATTTTCTATGGCATGATTTTGTAGCAATCATCCTTGTCAGATTACTGTGGCACGTGTGTTGCATTAGTGATATAATAATGACGCAAATGCAAAACTCAAATTTGATCAAAATGCACTTGGAATGCCCTCTGTTTGGCTAAAATCTTCATGACAAAAGGACACCAATGCCTGCATTACTAGTAATATGGACTACTGACTGAGAGCGGGCTAACAGTAATCGTAGATTTACGACAACATTAGGATGAGGAACCAAGGAGCACTCTTTAATTTTAATGATATAGCACCACTTAAAATGCCCACAACCCAAAACTGCATTAGAATAGGCCATCCGAAATTTAATTTGAAGTGTTGACCTTGGATGCTGAAATCAAGTTAACCAGAGTGTTTTCTTTTCCAGGACACACATTTTAGAATTATGCTGAAAAGACACTTCAGAAGACTTGCAAAGGAAAATTTTTAAATGAACTTCCTTCATATCCCTGTGTGGTTTCAGAAGAAACTTTTACTCAGACAGCATCTGAAGCTGGCGCAACAGCTGAGATTCTATATAGTACAAGGTATAACTTTGTGATCTCTAACAGTTTCATAGTTGAATGCAGCTTCTTCTCAAACAGATATGGAGATGTGGAACTATAATACCACTGATCCACTGATACCATAAAAAAAGC
>VUQG01036009.1:29602-56606 GCA_015106755.1 Etia nguti
TAGTAGCCTTTTCAAAGTGGCGGATTTGGAGCCGTGTTTTTATTCAAAGTGCTTGAGGCCCAGCTGGGGTAGATTAACACTGAAGACACGGGCAGGTTATACAAGCACTGATAGCAAGAATAAAACGAGGTTGGCAGCAGGGTACGATTCCTATGCAGGCAAATGGTCCTGCAAGGGGGAATAATGGAATTTGCTGGATTAAAATGAGAAGAGGGGATGGCTCGAGGTTAATGCGGCGGGTTATTGTGCATTACCCCACTGCTCATCCTCGCCTTACATGGCTCTATATGACATCCACTGCCATCAACAACATACCCAGTATTACATTAGTGGCCAGCGTATGCAATATGCCAAATTGCTTTTTCAAACTTGTTTTCCCTGCATATAGTTATTCATTATATTCATTTCATTTGTGGCACATAATGTTTTTGTGAAATCACAGTGTCTGCTCTTCTGTTTTAATCTCTCAAATGTAATGCCTTAAGCTGTGAACAGATATCTGAGCCATATTCACAAGTGGATACTCTCACGAACACAGCGCTGGACATATTGGGGGTTTGGAGCGAGGAGGTGCCTGACAGTAGCAGGTGCTTGCTCTTCCATAACACACACCACTGAGGTGATAAACGCTCAGAATGGTGAATTGCTTATGATGCAGATCTGCAACACAGATTGAAATGTGCCACTCTGTTTTCTCTTCATAATGTAAGGACCCAGATCTGAACCCTCAGTCATCTGTCTGGTGACACCGATGATGCTGAGTAAGAATCACCAGTTTGGAGAGCACATCTGTGCAACTCCAATAATACATTTCAACATAGTAGAATATAAAGCACCTTTACGGATGCTGTTCAAAAAAAAAAAAAAAGAACATTAAGTTCTGCTCACCAAAATGCATGTGTGCATCCTTGAACCCTAATAAATATGCTGAGTGTCTTTCCTTCTCAGGAAAATTCAGCAAAACCATATTTAAGTATTTGAAATAAAGCATTATTTAGATTTATTATAAGCAATAGTCTTCCTCTTCACTGATTTAGCACCATATTGCTGCATGTTGCAGCACAATACCATAATAATAGAACAGAACTGTACATAACCAGGACTGAAAGAGACCTCACAGAAGAAAGGTACATGGATTGAATGCAGGTTCATAACTTCGCACCGTGTCAGCTCGGCTGATGTTCACGTGTAGGTTCAAACAAGATAGCATGAGGCTGGAATAAAATCCATCAACTGGTGGGCTTTATTATTAGCAACACACCAACACACACCAAAAACCAACCACTCTAAAAGCAACTGGCTTCCTTCTGTACTCTACCCATTCAAGTGAGCATCGGGAATAACCCAAGTCTGGGATTAGCAAACAAAATGAGAAAATAAACATCAACATAAGCAAACATCAAACCACAATACAACACATGGAAGACATATTTATATTGGTACAAAGTCCTATAAATAATTCAATAACATACACGCGTTGATCAATTATATATAAATTAGAAACACCTTAACCAAAACTCCCCCCAACCTGGCCGATTGGTTTATCCCAGGAGTTCATAAGCAGGTGACTGAGCTCCTTTTACTCTTTCACTCCACATCTTGCTAAGGAAGCAACCAGGACAAGGTGCGTACTGCTACACTTACTAACACACAAATACATGTAACAGGAATTTAGGTTTACCAAAACAAATGATAAATTGCACTAACTCAGGTTCTTTTTCCTGACACAGGTAGGATGGCCAGCCCCCCTCTGTCTCTTCACTGTCCACAAACAGTCACTTAAATACTAATCAAAACGTCAAACCTGATAAAGAATCACCAAACTATACATATGTTTCTTTTTTTAAGTTGTTTCTAAAATACAAATCGCTCAAGCGAATAAAAATAAAAACAGGTAAGGGTAATGGAACCCTGGTCCCCATTACACACCACTTTTCCATTCGGAAGTCATTATGAATATTTCTGTATGTTTGCTCTGTGTGCTTTTAAAATTTTCAGCTGTCAAAACTGATTTAAAATTGGGCTGGCTGTGCTCTAGATGGTGAGTGGGTGATCTACCAGTTTGAAGGTCAGTGGATTGATCCCCAGCTCCCCCGGTCCATGTGTCAGATACTGAACTTTAAGTTGCATTTGATGTGTCCATAGGAGTGTGTATGTTTAAATGCGCTTAAGTATAGTTAAAAGCACTGTATGAACGTCTGTGTGATTGGGTGAATGAGACTTGTAGTAGAAAGCACTTTGCTTCAGTGCTTATGTATAACAATCTGAGAGTCCCACCACTATATGTTATGTATTTTAAAATAAAGTTGTTGTTTTTTACTATATATTTATATATTATATAGTCACTCAGGGAGGGGGGAAAAACAGCTTACCAGCTGACACCAACTTCAGCCATGCAAAGATCTGAGTAACATTATATTTTTTAAAATGTATAGATAGTCAAGTCCATCCAAGTGATTAGCAGGCCAATATTATCGTTTGCTTATCTATCAGTATCAGCATTTACAATGCCGAACAAATGAAAATTAAAAAGTAAAAAGATGGGAGAGATTAGGGCTGATGTTGCATAGTTTGTCCACTCTGCGACTTCCCTTTTGGCAACATGTGTGTGGAACACCACAAACACAATCATCCAAGCAGAGTGTAATTGAACAAATAAATAACTACATATAACAAATGTTTAGTTATTTATAAAATTAGTTCATGGTTTGACTTTGTGGAAGGAAAAAAAATAAGCGCCCCAATATCAGACCCTAGAGTTTTCAAATGAAGATTAACATTTGAATTTCTCTTTCTCTTTTAGTGTTAGTCTAATAAATCCTATTTTACTCAGGCTCTAATAAACAGGATTTGGGAAGGCACATAAATTCAAACTGATTAAAGCATAAATAACCCTACACAGCTATGGAGCTATGGCAGATTAAACAGATTGTATTAGACAGCTCCTTCTGTGTAACTTGCATATCAGTGTCTGGATTACAAAAGGTCCCCATGTCCATTCATGTATTAATATTTTTCAAATATAGGAGAGAGTTTTTGACCCTTTTTGTAAGATGGCTCCAACTCCTTGACACATCCACTCACACTCTGAACAGGCATTTTACTTTAGCATTTCATCAACACAATCGCAGACAATTAGTCTATGACAGTCTGCCTCTTATCACACAGTGCTCGATGACACCTCTCCAGTATGAGGTGATGGTAATCTACATCACCTGAACACCTCTGTCAGTATCCATACAACCAGTCAGAGTCCCCGCCTCATGAGTCCGTGAAAGCATGTGTGTAAAAGTGTGTTCGTACTCTGGTGAGCCATTACAGAGGGTGTTGGCTTAGCAACTGTCACAAACACTTCACGGCCACTCAAAAGCCAGAGAGCAAGGCACCTTAGGTGCTTACTTAAAAAGCCTGTGAAAAAAACATAACCCATAAACATCCTGTAAACTCTGAAAACTTAAAAGGAAAACAATAGAAAAGGAAAGTGTGTAATAACAGGCCAGGCTTTGCTGCACATTTGGTGTCAGTTGCAACAGAAAGGCAGAGAAGGCTATTTTACTGTGTGTGTGTGTAGCATTGCTAAAACAGCTGTAATCCTTTCCTCCACAATGCAACAGAAAGTCTGCTCACAACACGAGATTTGCCACATCATTCTGGTCAACGTGTGTGATCACGAATAAAGTAAGAGTGTGTCTTTTTAGCCGTGGCCTGTGGATGTTTATAAAGAGACTGATTAAGGACTTTGGTTTGTTTAGATCTCACAGGATGTATGTGAAGTTTGCATATTTCTGTGACAGCCTCCACATGAAAGGCGATACTTGGTGAGCGAAGCCTTCGCAGTGTTGTGGATAATTTGTTAAGTTACAAAGCTGACAAAATCTTCTAATGATTTTCCAAGTCTGACTTTGAAGAAGTCTTTTTTTAAAGACTAAATAACTTGCCCATTCTGCTGGGTAAGGGTTCTACGAGGTTTAACACTGTCCAAGTTACAAAAACATATTTGAAGACAAGAACTACTTTTCCACCAACATCCTGTAAAAAGAAATGCGAGCCAAACAGAACACTTGTGTCCTAAACAACATTTTAGCTTGGCTAGTTTTGCCACAGATAATTAATATTTGTGGCACAGAGCTGTCCTGCAGATAACAGAGGTCACATTAATCCATATCTTGTCAATCAGTAGCATGCCATAACATGGCAGCTTATCAATAGGTCTCCACCTTGTGGCTAGATTCAACATGACATTGCAGTGCGGCAGAACTGCAGGGATCACTCACAATACATTTATAAATTGTCCTGGACACACAATATAACCAACTACTTTATTACATTCTTCTTAAAACATCATTAATTAATATAGTCATTAATTTTCTTTATCATAATATTAACAATATTATTCGACAATTGTTAAAATTGTGAAAATCATATTATTATGATTAGTACTTGCTTAATATTGCAATTATGTATCCTTCACTAACTGAACAGCACAATCACAATTTACTCACTAGTCTTATTGTAATGTGTCAGTACCAGTATATTCGTATGTCAACTAGCCGTGAAAGTACATTTTGTTACTTTAGAAAAAATCATAGGTTTGCACAGTCTTGATACATATGGTGATAATGTGAGTACATGAATTTTGATAAGTGGACATGTAGGAGAGTATCAGCAGTAGCTAACAGTAACAGTTGTAATGGACTGATTCCCACACCGTTAAAAAAACTCAACCCTGAAGCAAAGAAGGCACGGGTCAGTGCCAGGCTTTTTAAACCTGGGATAAACACAGACACTGAAAGAACGACATTAAAAGGAGCATTAGGTGTTGAATCTCTTTTGGAATCTATTCTGTACTGCAAAGAGAATTTTCAAAGTGGCTGCACTTGCCAGTGAAGATGTGTGTCAATCACTGCCACTGCTGTGTGAGTTTCTACTCCTTTTCTTTCATTTTCTCCATAACCTTTACTCACACAAAGGTGGACATGCCTAACAGAGCACTCAGACATGATACGAGCTCTGAGAAGTGCTACTATTTGTATCAAAGAACAGATAACATGGTCAACATCGCCGGCTAGTGGACATGGACCTACACTGCAACACACTCTTGACTTAAACCAGAGCTTCCCAAAGTGTGGGGCCCGCAGAGCCATTGCAGGCGGGGCGCGGTATGAAAAGGAAAAAGAAAAAAAAATCCGCTTGGACACTGCTAGCACGGGGCGCCCACACAAACGCAAAGCAGGAGATGAAGCATAGCTTCAACATTTTTCTTGCAAAACAAAGGGGGGGCCAGCAAAAAAAGTTTGGGAACCACTGACTTAAACCATGAAGTGATGATTAGGTTCGATCCAGGTTAGCCACAGGGATTCATAAGAATGTATTTAATTGCTTACCTTTATTTTAGTAAGCTTCATTTGCAATATTACGTCTTAATATCTTCTAACCTACTTGAGTCATTTTATTTCATTCTTACTTCTTGCATGCAAAGTATGTGACTATAGCTGTGTACAGTTTCATTATCTTTTCATCCATAAAGATATAATATATTCAAAAATGTTTCTTAAGAATTTCAATTAGCTTCTGGAGCAGCATTTTGATCAGCGAGATAATTACTAGATTACTAAAGCAAACAAGTTTTCCAACACAGCGATCATGACAGTACATTACAGTAGAATAAATGGACACTGCTGGTACTTAAATTTTAACAAGCAGGCATTTCATCCAAGTGAATTGCCAGCAACTATTTTGGCTATAGCAAGTTACAAATTAATATGCATTTTTTAGTCAGGTCCTGTCAGGTCCAGGAGTAGCCGATGTTCCTAGTCAACATTTGAGTTCTGAACCCAGTAATTGCACAGTTTATATCCTCCAACTGCACAAGAATAACAAATGCTGACTGCTGACATAGTAAAACATGTGTTTATCTTAATCTTTCAGATTGGCAATATTGGTTGATGACACTCTCAAAAAAGGAGTATCACTAATGTGTCACAGACAATCACGCAGACATATTTATAGATGAGTTATCTACACTTTGCAATTTGAAATGCTTCACTTTCTTTAGAAAGGTTTGAAAAAACCTGCTCACCAGTGAACTAACTGATGTTTATATTGAAAAAAAATTGAAGTGATCATAGTTCTGAAAAAAAAAAAAAGAAAAAAGGATGAGTTTGTAGTTTTAAGGACCAATTAGATGCAACTTACAGATACGCTCCAGATCTGCATTCCATCAGTATAGCCAATCATGAGGCAGAGTGGAGGGTCAGAAGTGCCACTGTGCATCTCCATAAACTCTGGGTTGCGTGCAGTGTCTTTGCAAACAGAAAATGTGTAAAAAGCAAAAATAACAGTAATGTTAAAACTTCTAACACTGTTACAATACATTGTTGGAAAGGCATAATGCATTATAGACTTCTTTAAGTTTTAAATTAGTAGATCAGTGTATACACAGAGGATCACTATGGCTTTTCAACATTTGAGCCATGAGTTCATACCATTGATGTCAGCTCTCTCAAATCGAACCCAAATGATTTTCTCTTTCTCATCAGTGGGTGGAGCCCCAGTATATGCCTGTAGAAAGAAAGAAGGCAAAACAGACACAGCAAAATCATGAACAACACAGAGGGATAATACTAAAGAATGCAAGACTGTATTTGCATTTACATTTTCAACCAGGCCCTCCCTGTTGCATTTCTGGTTTCTAATCAATGTACATCGAGTATCAATAAAACGGTCATAAAATTAGAGTGACAGTTCCACAGTGTGGTTTTTCAATGTTGTATACAAATTTTCTAATTGCTAATAACATTGTTGTCTATTCAGTAAAAAATGAATTTAAAAAAAAAGTAAAAGTAGAGGAAAGTTACCTGAGGCACTACATCCTGCAGAAAGGTCACAACACTCTCCATGTAAGACTGCTCCCTGTAAAAACAAAAAGCTCATCACAAATGCAAAGAATGCATTGAGAATTACACTGTAACAGGGTTTTACATGAGCAAAGCAAAAGTAAGTATCAAATGGATGTACAGTGAAGAATAGCCCCTCATTTCTTTACATTTTGCTTTCAAAGAACTGGACTTTTTTGTAATTTTTTGAAGTTTTCTTGAGCAGACCCCCGCCTTTCTGGGGGTCTTTCAATGTTTTTCCAAAGAACTTTGAGCTGAAAACATGGCATATCTCAGCATTATGTGGAGTATGTCCTTGAAAAAAATGGAAAAGGCTGAAGTATGCCAGATTACACAAAAACTGGACTGAAAATCAACAGCAACAGGTGTGACTGAGTGAATAATCCAAATTGTAAATTCTTGATATGTTAAAGGCAAAGAACAGTGTATCTACTGTAAAACACCGCGGAGGCTCTGTCATAGTTTGGGACTGCATTTTGACCAGTGGTGTTGCAAATCATTTCTGGACCTCAAAGTAATTCAAGTAATGTTGGATCATCTCGTCAGAAGATGAAACAAAAGGAGCGAGTAAACAAAGAAGAACTTTGGAATATCCTTAAATAAAAGTGCAAATACCAAATATTGACTTTCAAGCTTGTGAGAATTGTACATAGTTTGTTTTGCCATATATGTTTGCACATGTTTCAATAAATTGCTGCATACATTTTAATAGCAAAATATCAAGTAATGAGGGGTGGCTTAAGATTTTGTACAGTACTGTGTGAAAACATTTAAAGGAGGCTCAACTGAATTATCCAACATCCAAGTTCATCTAGTACACCGTTTCTTATCCTTAGTATTTAGGGGTAGAAATACAGTACGTGTGTTTACTCATAGATGACAAAGATTTGTCCTTACGTAGCAGCTTGTGCTCGCACCAAAACCCCTCCAGCACAGCGACTCGGTCTGCGTGGAGAGTCCGAGGCCATTTTGTCCTTTTGGTTTGATATTCTGAAAAGATAAAAAGAGACATTTAGCAAACTGGACTAACTTGACCTGACAAACAAATTGAATGTTGAATGTAAACACTGACATGAAATAAGCAGTTACAATGTGAGAAAAGATGAAGTAGATTTAGGTTTTTAATGTAGATGGTAAAATCCAGCAGAATGTCAATTGTAGAATATCGACTCCTCCATAAATATCCAAGGTTAGTTTTTTGCTTCTTTGCTTAGTTCAAAAATAATTTTTTAAATCACAAAAACCAGAGCAACAAAGTCTAGTAACAACAACAACAATGAAACCATAGCTAAAAGGCACTGTGCTTACTTATCCTACCAAAACAATAAAAACACAGTGAATCATGCAAATGTAATTTTAAATGTGTACAATATTTGGGTGAACAGTAGACTGATGGCTATGACAGCTAATTGAAAAATGTGAAATCCCTTTTTCCTCAAACAGAAATGAGTGTTTCCTAAAACTGTACTTTATTAGGATCAAAAACAACAAGAAAGAACGTCAACAGTGTTTTTCCTGTCTCAAAACAGGCATTTGGTTTGGAACTGAGCACAGCATTTTGTTGTATTATTTAAGGAAATCTATGCATTACATTTCATGCAGGCATTGTAGTTTTCAAGTTTAAAATCCTACATGATCATTGCACCACTCATTCAGTACAAAACCATTTTATTTTTCAAGATTAAAGCTTTTTAATTTTGATAATTTTTTTTTTTTTACATGCTCATGCGAGACATTATGGTGGGGGGAAATTACATGGCTTAAACCATAAACCTTGTTGTTGTTAGGCAAGAACGCCAGCCAAGCTATTTTTCTGCTAAATTCAAACTTGAATTGTCATATGGACAAGAACTACTTTTTACTGTCAGCTTACGAGTCAAGGAGATAAAGGCATACCACACCCTCCAAGAGCTTTTCAAAGCAGTATGGACTGCAGAGAACCCCTGTTGATGAAAAAATGTCTGGGGCTTAACACAGAGAGGAAGTGGAGAGTGTGCAAGCAAACAGCTTGACGAGCTGGGCTTTCAAGAGCTGCACCCCACAAGAAATCTGGCAGTAGATTTTGAGATTGATTAATGCAAAAACACAATCAATTAAATCAGAGAATATACAGGTGTTATTAGTTCATATACCAGTTCATATACCACAACAAGTTAATGATAAACTAGTACCCAGACATACAGCAGGTAAAATCAGTATTGAACCCGTCACCAATTTTCAAAGTAAATATATTTCTAAAGGTGCAATTGACATGAAATTCTTGCAAGATGTTGTTAACAACCCATCCAATTCATACATGCAAAGAAATCAAACTATAGTTGTCCATAAATTAAGTGTAATAATGAGAAAAGACATTGTTTTTCAAGTTTTGAACACATGAAAAAAGGGAGGTGCAGCTGTTTTTAAGCATACGTCACTGGCACGATTCATATAATTGAAGTAAGGATGAATGGAAAAATGTGCCAAGACATTCTTGATAAAATTCTGCAGCCATTTACCAGGATGATGAAGATAAAACAAGGGTGGAAGTTTAAGAAAGACAATGATTCCAAACACACATCCAAGGAAACTCTCAATTGGTTTCAGAGAAAGAAAATAAAGCTGCTAAAATGCCCAGACCTAAATCCAAATGAAAATCTATGAAGCTGAGAGTTCATAGACGGAACCTTTAGAATTTGAATACTGTTTGTATGGAAGAATGAGCCAAAATCACACTTGAGCAATGCATGCAACTAGTTTCTCCAGACAGGAGGTGTCTTGAAGCTGTCATCACCAACAAAGGCTTTTGTACAAATTATAAAATAAATGTCAGTAAAGCGCGTTCAATACTTTTTCCCTGTGTCATTTCTCAGTATTACATATAACTTAATTTATGAACATATATGACTTGATTTCTTTGTATGTGTGACTTGGACGGGTTGTTACCAACATCTAGTGAGAACTTCATCTCAATAGCACCTTTAGGAATATATTTACTTTGAAAACTGGTGCTCAAAACTTCTTTCACCTGCTATATGTTTGATATGATAACATTAGTAAAGACATCCTGATTAAGTTTTTGTCATCACTGGAGATTTACAGAAACTTTTTTTTTCTTTTAACGTTCCTCTACTAACAAGTGTATAACCCATGTATAACACACGGAATTGGAAATCTTGCACTGGAGGCCTTCTGACCTGGAGACATATACATCATGCAACATACTTACATTAATTTCTGCATGGACGATAATATTATTAGTATGCCCAAATGCAAAACCATGGATGAACAGTGAAGTCAAATGGCTGCCCTGGGCCAGAAGACACTGCCTTGAAATCGGGCAAGCCCTAAGCCTCAACTATTGCCAGAGCAAAACCTTGTCATTAGCAATAGTCCTTATAGTATATCTGAAACTGACCTATGAATCAAACAACCATAAAAAAGAGACCTAACTTACTCAAGACATGAACCACTATTTATATATAATAGAAAACTGACAATTTTAAATTTAATCTTTAGCTACTTTGTTACTTGCAGCCTGTCAGGAAAAAAACTAAAAAACAAAAAACTATTTGTTCCCATTTCTTTACTCAATCTATACAAAATGTGAAAGATAACACTGTTTGACAGTCATTATGTAGGGGTTCGGTGTAGAGCCACTACTCCTCCACATCAAAAGGAGCCAGCTAAGGCTGTCACCTCCTAGGTAAGGGAACGCATGTCCTACCGGGAGGTAGGGCTGTGCGATATTAGAAGAATCTAATATCGTGATATTTTTTGGCTATATCACGATACACAATATATATCGCAATATGTTTAAATAACCTCCAAAAACAAATGCTATTTGTAATCATATAGTGCCTAAAATCGCACTGGTTTACTCATTCAAATCGACCGTTCCATATATATTACAAAAAAATCAGAGTGAACTGAAATGTTTTATTTTAACCATAAGTTGCACAAAGAGGTTTCTCACAAATGACAATACTGTCACAGTATGTCTCTCTCTGTGGTCAAGACTAGAAATTAAAAAGGTGCTCTTTTGTGCTTCTAACGTATAAAAAAATATGTAAAATAAAAAATGTGATGACCTCAAATTACAGAAACAAAAGTCTATATAGTGAATATAAAAACAACTGACCGAGAACAGTCAAAGGTGGTTGGTTTATTTAAAAAAAAAGGTTTTTTGGTGTGTCGGGAGACGTTGACATGCGGAGTTTAAAACAGTCTTAATTTTGCAGTGGATTAAATTCCTGGTACTGCTACCTTTAGTGGCTACAGTTTCATGACATGTTTTGCAAATTACCGCATTTTGTTCACACAGAAAACTAAAAGAGGCTTCAGCTGCCTTACCTAAGTTGACGAGCAGAGCATTTTCTCTGATAACAATAAAAAACAAATTATTTCAAAAGGGTAGTTGGAAAATCCAGCACTGAAAGTAGAAATCCAGTGCAAGTAAAGTAAATACACCAAGCATCACAGACATATTAGTTAGAAAACCTGTGATCAGTGAATCTAAGACAAAAACACCTATAAAACCCAGAATATAAACGGGGTTGTTGGAAAATCTAAGCTTCTGGGAGAGCACAGACAGTAAGATCTGACAGTGTTCTGACTGTAAACTTACAGAACAGAAGTATGAGGATTTCAAGGTGTTGTCTTACACCTTGTACACTTCAGCAAAAGGTATAACATGGTCTTTATAAGACAGCTAACATTTATAGATCCTACCATGAATTCCCACGGATAGTCCAACTCACCTGGTAAAACAATAGGACACACACTCTTCCACACATCCTAAGCAAGCTGTGGAATAATTCCTCAGAATCATATTGTGTGATTATATAATTCCAGCTGTGGAATTACATTTCAAAGCACACCTCTGAGCACCAACAGGATCTGAGGAGCTGGACATAGTGGCAATGGATACAGCTGCCACCATGAATTTGAACCAGAGAGCCGGGGGCAGCTATATGCCACTATAATACTGAAGCAGCTGTTTACTATGCCCCTAGTCAGACAAATACATTCTAGGTCTGACAATTTATTTAGGCTACAAACAATGTATACTACACATGGTAATACCAGTGCCTCGACCCTAACAAAAACTGACTTGGCGAAATGAAGCATCCCTACAAACTAATGACACAGGGTCTTTATGCATTTAGCCACTTAGTAAACCAACATTCAGTTATCCTTGTCTTGTCTCTGCAAGCATTCCAAGCAACTACCGGGGCTAATAAGACCACTCGAAGAACGTTATCATCACACAGGGCAAAAGCTTGTGTGGCGGCAGAGACAAAGCTACATATAGTAAACAACATGCCTGAGAAGCTTGACATTCCTAGACTCCGTTACATATACGAAACTCTTGTTCTGCGAGCTAGTACCACTAGCAGCTAGCGGACCCATTCGGGTAACAATTGTAACAGCTGTCAAGGGAACACAACACAGCCATTGGCTAACACGAAAGTTATCTCAGTAGATAACCCAACGGCTAACATAGCTAGCTAGCATTAGTCCCTTATAGTGTTAGAAGAATAGAGTTAAAACCCAACAGCTAGAGATACATTTGTCATGTTTCAATAAAACATTATGTTTTATAGCTAGCAGCTATAGTTACGAACCGAGGAGCTGAACGCTGACAGTCTCCTTGTGTATACACTTCGTGGTGCTCTGAAGCTCTCTGCAAAAAACAGTCAAAACACAAACAGACTAGATTTGCGGAACTGTGTTGTGTCATTGAAAGCCAATCAGATCACGGATACGTTGTCGTCAAACCAATCAAACAACAGCAAAGGCGGAAACAATGATTACGTCGCATTACAAATAAAGCTTTTATAACTTAATAGCCATTGTTAACCTCGACGTGTCTTTAATTTACATCATAATAAGAGACTTGAAGTGTCTGTGGTTAAGTAATAAAACATACTTAGGACTAGTGATAGTCTAGTGAAAAGTAATGCTTTGTGAAACACCAAAACATTTGAAGCAGTTGTGCACGAATTGTATTGAGGTTTCAAAACAATCCGACACAAACAAGCTTTGTACAATTCTAAACAAAGATACAAATTAGACCACACTATCAGTAATTATGATCAGCACGCTTATATAACAACATAGGATTTGTGGCTTTGATTGTTAATTACTTTGTATATTTCATGTCAATATGGAACAAAATCTCTGAGTAACGGTTCTTCTACCTTGTTCAATCTATGCCATGAAAAATTAAGACATCTGTTGAAGTGGACACGAAACACTACAAGTGTTTAAGGTACAGTCACTAAGTTTTTGAGGTAATTTAATAGAAAAAAATGATATTGTTGCCATGAATATACATAGATTAGTGTGCAATTAGTCTTCCAACAAATTCAGTCACTCTTATAAACTTATAATTAGTCCATTAAAAACAGAAAATATGACGAGGGAGCGTGGTGGCTACCATAAACCGCACCATTTTAAAACCCCTGTAGATAGTGACAGCTAACCAAGTCACACACTACTCAAGGCTTTTAATTCAGATGGGATTTTATTTATTATTGTTATATTTAATATACTTGTAAAAAAAAAAAAAAACTAAAAAAAAAAAACTTTTTTCCAGAGGTATGTGGTCCTGACATGCACAAATGATACAGATGTATCATTTTGTAGAAATCTGATGTTGGACATTAAACTGAATCTTAAGTATTTAAAGTGAGCTCTGCCTTAAACATCTGCAATATTGATCCATATAACACTGATGGGGAACATTTTCAGTAGAATAATTATTATTACGTTGGATCATTTATGTACAACTTGCCAATAATTTCATAGTGTTTTATTTTGTTAATATTAATATTAATTAAGAAAAACAACAACAATGTTACTATTGTTTAATTATTGTTTTTACTTTATATTTTTTAATAAATGGTTTGAAAAAATTCCTTCCCTCTCACAATTGGTAACTAACAGTAAATCATTTTACTGTTAGTTATATAGTAGACATTTATTAAACAACAATGAATGCAGACAGGTGAAGGCATCCGTGTAGAGTGTGGCAAGGTGCAGGTGGCTGTCAGTATATTTAAAAGAATAAAAGACAGAAGGAAGTATGTTGCAAGGCACTTTGTTTTGCCTTGCTTCTCTTTATGGGACACTGCTTTTTGATACTGAAGAAAATGTTAAAAAGTGATCTCTCACTTCATGTACACTACCAGTCCAAAGTTTGGACACACCTTCTCATTTAATGTTCTACTTTCTACATTGTAGATACATATTAAAGACATCTAATATATGAATAAAGATTTATGGAATTATGTAGCAAAGAAAAAATGTATAAATAACTCTAAATATGTCTTATATTTTACATTCCTTAAAGTAGCCACCCTTTGCAAACCCTTGTCCTTCTCTCAATGAGCTTCATGATGTAGTCACCTGAAATGGTTTCACTTCACAGGTGTGCCTTGTCAGGGTTCATTTGTGGAGTTTCTTTCTTCTTAATGGGGTTGGGACCATCAGATGTGTTGTGCTGAAGTCAGGTTGGTACACAGCTGACAGCCCTATTTGACAACTGTTAGAATTCATATTATAGCAAGAACCAATCAGCTAAGTAAAGAGAAACAACAGTCCATCATTACTTTAAGAACTCAAGGTCAGTCAGTCGGAATATTGCTTAAACTTTGAATGTGTCTCCAAGTGCAGTCACAAAACCATCAAGCACTACAATAAAACTGGCTCACATGAGGACCGCCCCCAGGAAAGGAAGACCAAGAGTCATCCTGCTGCTGAGGATACATTCATCCGAGTCACCAGCCTCAGAAATCACAAGTTAACAGCACCTCAAATTAGAGCCCAGATAAATGCCACACAGAGTTCCAGAAGCAGACACATTTCTACATCAGCTGTTCAGAGAAGACTGCATGAATCAGCCCTTTATGGTCAAATAGCTGCTAAGAAACCACGACTAAGGAAAAGCAACAAGCAGAAGAGATTTGTTTGGGCCAAGAAACACAAGGAATGGACATTAGAAGAGTGGAAATCTGTGCTTTGGTCTGATGTGTCTTTGTGCGACACAGAAAAGGTGAACAGATGGTCTCTACATGAATGGCTCCCACTGGGAAACATGGAGGAGGCGTGATGGTGTGGGGTGCTTTCCTGGTGACACTGTTGGGGATTTATTCAGAACGGAAGGCACACTGAACCAGCATGGCTACCACAGCATCCTGCAGCGACATCCCATCCCATCCGGTTTTCATTTAGTTGGCCCATCATTTATTTTCAACAGGACGATGACCCCAAACACACCTCCAGGCTGTTTAAGGGCTATTTGACCAAGAAGGAGAGTAATGGCCTGGCCTCCACGGTCAGGTGACTATGGAGGAAGATAAGATGGACCGCAGAGTGAAGGCAAAAGGGCCAACAGGTGCTTCACGACTGTTGGAAAACCATTTCAGGTGACGACCTCATGAAGCTCATCGAGAGAATGCCAAGAGTGTGCAAAGCAAGTAGTCAAAGCAAAGCGTGGCCCTACATGAAAAAGTAATGGCTTCTTAAACCTAATAACTGGTGGGGCCACAGACACACTGGACAGTTTTCAAACATTAATGGCCTGTTTAAGGTCATTCCAAGACATCCCAATCAAATCTAAGTCTGGATTTTGACCAGGTGACTCTAAAACATTCTTTCTTTTTAGCCATTCATAGGTGTGTTATATTGTAACAAGTAATTAAGCCTGGTTAATGGACAAATGGACCTTCTTTAATCATAACTTAAAAACTCTATTTTGTATTTACTCAGGTTATCATTACCTAATATTTACATTTGTTTGATGATCTGAAATATTTAAATGTGAAAAATACACAAAAAACATTTTTTTCCACAGCACTGTATACGCAGTACTGACATGAACTCACATTGATAAGAGCCATGATCCAGAAAGCATAGGACACCCTGGTAACGACAACCCCCTCAGTATACAGACGAAAGTGAGAGATGTTGTGCAGTGCTGCTCCATGGCCAGCGAGGGTGCTGCGGAGGTGCTGTAGGTCCCTGGGAGAGGATGAGTTGGTGGTCAAGTTAGCTCCCAGCACACAGCTGTCCTCAGCCAGGAAGGGATCAGCCACCAGGGGACTGACCAGTGCCCCAAGGCCTGTGAAGAAATGCAAGGCCTAGCAAGAGACATGAATAGCGGCCTCTGTTATTAAAATTAAGAGGATCTAGCAGTCTAGGATTTAGAACTTTCAAGACTAAAAATGTTTGGGGTTTTTTGGTGGTATATTTCCTGAGTTTAACCTTACATTTATTACATGCAATTTATTTACTTCTTAAAATATTACATTACAGTGTAATAAAAATAATCACAACAAATAAAAGTCATTTTAAGACTGAACAAAGTAATTGTGACAATTATTCTTGCCATAATTGTGCAGCCTTAGTACGGTGTGTCAAGGGCAGCGTGATAAGGGGTCATTTGCAATGACAAGCAAACAGGATTTTCACCTGACTGTGCAGGCGCCTGGTTTCTGTTGGCATGATGAATGTAAGTCACACATTCAGTCTCCTTTTAACCTAGTTTGACCTCCTAATGAGCCCAATGAAAGGAATCCAAACAGTACACTAAATAAATGAGTAACCTATAAAACCCATGAAAATCAATACACAAAACCATGTGACTCTTTGACTAAATAAAAATGCTCATTAGAGCGCCATTATTCTCAGTTACCCTCCTTGCTTTTTTCAACAATGCTATGTCAAATAGCAATTTTCTGTTTTTCAAATTGACCCACAGTCACAGCAGCTTTTTAACTGCACCGAGACACAGACAGACACACCAACATCTTAGTGACCTGCAGGAAGATGGCAGAGTCCTTCTGGTACAGCTTCACTAGCTGCAGGTTGGCAATGGTGTCGATCACGCCCATGGCTTTGCCAGCCAGCGCCATGGCGATGGACAGCAGTATCACGTGGTGACATAGTGGTATGACGGCAAACACCAGCGAGATGATGAGGGTGCAGAAGAAGAGGGCTAAGAGCGAGGACTTAAGGCTAAAAAAGAGGGAGCAAAGGATGGAATACACACATACACATTATGCAGTGTACACATGATAGGTTTTTGTTTGAATAAATAAACTTCTTATGCTCTACTAAAAAGAGCATAAGAAGTTAAAACTAAAGGAAAATACCATCAATAATATTCCGCCTACATTCACACCTACTTACTACTGCAGTAAAGTCACCTTGATGGTCTGTCGCTTAAACTTTTATTTACCTATCACAGCCCCCCCCCCCCCACCCCCCAAACACACACACACACACACAGCTTCAGAAACCTACATCTTATCTTCTCCTTACATTCCCCTTCTTTCCTGCCAACTTTCCATTCTTCTTTTTCAGCTTGTCCCAGATAATCCTCTCTTAGCTACAGGGACATTCACAAAAACCACCAGAGGGTAAAAAACCAGCAGCAAAAATAATGAATCAGACCTGCTGAGTTTGTAAAGGCTTCCACTTTAAATAATATAAATGTACTGTTTAAGGCTTCCAAAGTGCACAAAAACAAATCCAGGATTAGCTTTTGGGAAATGAATTCACCTACACAGGTGTGCAAGGTGAGCAGCAAACACAATAAAGATAAAGGAGCTTTCTCAACAGTGATAATGAAGAAACAGTGTAGTTGCACTAAAAGATAATGGTTAAAAACAAATGTCCAAAAAACATGGTTGGAAGCTTAACCTCTTAACATCCACTTGACTTTGCTTTAGCCACATGCTAAACAGGCACATTTTCAGAAGCTGGAAGATGGATTACAGCTGAACACTTCAAAAACTCAATATTCCTGAATCATTTTTTCTTTCTGGCAGGGTGCATTATTCTGCTGAAAAAGGGCCACAGCCATCAGGGAAAACCCCATGAATACACCCATGAAAGGGTGGACGTGGTCCTCAACAGTGCTTAGCTAGGTGGTACATGTCAAGGTAAAATCCACATGGATGGCAGGACCCCAGCAGAACATTGCCATTACCTTTCTACCGGCTTGCCTTCTTTCTATAGTGCATCCTGGTGCCTGGTGTTCCCTATGTAAGCATTCAGCAGTGGACAGGGGTCAGCTCTTCTCTTGGATCTGACCACATAGGTGCCACCAACATGCATCACTGAGACTTGGCCAACCATGACCCAGTCTGTGGTTCACCACTGTTCCTTCCTTGGACTCCCTTTCATAGAGACTGGGAAAACCCCACAAGAGTTACAGTTTTGGAGATGCTCTGACCCAGTCATTTAGCCATAACAATTTGGCCTCGTCAAAGTCCCTCAAACCTATGTGTGCCTATTTTTCCAACAGCTATCGCAATGTGGCAAAATTCTTGTGGATCATTTAAACATACAGCACTGTAGGTCATTAGCTATAGTACGAAAGCTTTTGTAAAGTGCTTCACACAACGAAACAAGGTTGTTAAATCCGTAAGTGAACAAACTGTTGAAAGTTCAACACCTAACAGCATATTGGCAAGTGACAGTAACAGGGGAAACACAGCAATGTACATAATGATCGAGGTCACTTATTAATTATGTTGTTTGTTTGTATGAATGTGACACTATCAATTGTGCAACAGCATTATGTCCTCTCTGTCCGTAATGGATGGTCCAGTGTGTCTTTGCTAAAGGAGGGAAGAAAGAAAGCACCTTTCCTTAGCATTTAGAGAATTCTGAAACAGTGCTGTGAAAAAGTATTTATCCACTTCCTAATTTCTATTTTTCTCTTTTTTCTCACATGTTTCAGATCATGAAACAAATTTAATTATTCAAAAAAATAACCCAAGTAAATAGAAAATCCATTATTTTTAATGATGATTTATTTATTATGGAAAATGCAATCCAAACCTACTTGCCCATATGTGAAAAAAAATAATTCTCTCCTTGTTCAATCATAAATAAACTGTGATTAACTACATTTTTTGGAAAGCTAATCTCTGGTTCAATAGCCACACAATCCTGAGCGCTGCCAGACCTGGTCAATGAAAAAAATCACTTCAGTAGAACCTGTATGGCAAAGTGAAGTAAGCTGAAAGATCTCAAAAAGCAACACATCATGCCATGATTTAAAGAAACATCAAGAACAACTCATCCAGGACGTCTCAAAAGTCTCACTTGTCTCAGTTAAGGTAAGGTTTGATGATTCAACAATAAGAAAGAGACTGGGCTTCCATGGGAGAGTTCCAAGGTCCCAAAGGCTTATTTCCCATTTGCCAAAAAATCCCCAACATTCAGTGAAAGGAACTCTTAATGCTTCAGCATACCAAGACAAGTTTGTGGGAACAGTTTGGAGATGGCTTCTTCCTGTTCAAACATGCCTGTGCACCAGTGCACAAAGTAAGGTCCATAAAGACATGGACAAGTTAGATTGGTGTGGAAGAACTTGACTGGCCTGCACAGAGTCCCCACATCAACCTGACAGAACACGTTTGGGATGAGTTAGAGAATCAGTGTCTGATCCCAAAAGTGTGATTCTGGAATAATGGTCAGAAATTCCCATAAAAACTAAACCTTGGAAAGCCTTCCCAGAAGCGGTGAAGCTGTTATAGCTGCAAACAGTGGGCTGACATCATATTAAGCTCTATGGATTAAGAATGGGATGTCACAGACGAGTGAATGCTTTTGGCATTACACTGTACATCCATTGTGTCCCAACACATGCTGATTTCCATTTCACACACTCTGTCATTCCTGCTCAGTGGCTGGAAATTTCAAACAGAGATGCGAACCAAAACTCTGTCATTTGCATGGCATAGATCTGCCAGTCAAATATGATGTTCAGTCCAACTGTCACAGGTTAAAGTCTAGCTGCAGTCAGAAAATTATTTCAACACTATTCTTAAACAGGAACAAAACATTTCATACTGAGCCCTCCATCAAGAGCACAATATTTTGCAAACTCTCAACTTCAGTCTCTCTCTATAATATTTTTTTTAATCATAATAATGAAAAAAGAAAAAAATCCCATTTGGTGTAGTAATTCATCTGCTGAGTTATATCGTCTGTACATTCATAAATCTGAACTCTCGTCTGAATGTGTTTATTTAAAATCTAACTTTCTTCTATTTTAGGACCAAAAAGCAAGCAAGCTTTAAAGGCAGCAGAGATATCAGCAAAGGCATGTCTTTGTTACCCACAGGGGTAGTTACTGTATATGGCTCTGTACTCTGTGAAATTCTAAACCACTGTTCTGCTCAAATGTGAGAACCAGTTATTCTGCCAGATCAGAATAAGAACACTGATATCACTGCAGTTAAGTCCTGTAATTAGAGGACGCAGGTGAATTAGAGGACATAAGTGAACTGACCTAAACTTAACAGGTAAAACTCGTCCTCTTTTCCTTATTTACAAACCTTTTTTAGCTGCTTGCATGGTTAAGTGGCTCCCTAAAACTTAACAAGCTAAAGATCCAAATATGCCAAGCACTGTGGCAACCCCCTTGTGAATAAGTGTATTTTCAACATGTAACAGAAGGCTAATAAGACATATTAACTAGCTTAACAATTGTGGTTTTCGTATCTAGAAAGGTTCCTGCAGGCAGCTGTGCCTGTAGTGCACTCACAGAAACCCTGATAAGAGACCCATCTGAGAGAGTAGCCTCTCCTATAACCACTGACGTCAGTGGCTCCAGCTTTGCAACCAGCAGTTTATTCATATCATGCTTTTACTACAAGCCAGGTTCTTTTAGGAAAAGTGTAGAACCGGGCCTAGTTGGAGAACCGTTAATAGTAACTTCCTTTGCCACACAGCTGGGATTAGACCTTTAAAGATAAAGTATATAATACTTTGTTTTTCATAAAGCTGACATGCAAACTATGTTGTCCTACACACTCCTTGGGTGTGGGTTCACATGGACCCTGTTAGAAACTTTCCCAGTGGGCTTGTGTCTAACCCATCACACATACAGAGTGAGAGAGGATCCACCGTCAGCTTTCACAGCTGGGCTCTGATACCAAACCCAAGTCAAAGTATGGATGATTGGCACGATTAGCGGATGAAACACAGTGAGTACACTGAGCGGTGACGGTGTTTTACATGTGAAGCTAAACCTCATGAAAACACTCGGTGTTCACTAACCAAACTCACGTTTTCTTAAACAGTCCCCCCACGCTGCTGCCCACCAGCAGAAAGAACTGCTGAGAGACAAACACCCAGGTGATCTGCTGCAGGGTCGACTGAGTCTGACACCTCAGGTCCAGGATAGTGGGTCCCAGGAAGGCGATGCACAGGCCGAAGCTGAAGAACACGCTCCAGTAGGTGAGAGTCTGTGGCCAGTGGCGCTTAAACAGCGACCAGATCCGCTCGTCTAGCAGCATCGTTAACACTTCTGAGCAGACGGAAGTCCTTAGAGGCCTCACAGCTGCCCGCTGCTCATATCCACAGAGCCGGCTCCTTCACACTGAACTGAACTGAACACACTGCCAGCCGACAAAGTAAACAGAGTGTGAGCACTCAGCCGAGGCGCTCTCCACTGCTGTGCCAGCGAGCTTGTTGTCGAAGTCACGATGATTGGCTGTTGTTCGAAAGCACCGCCCTCATGATGGCAGGTCTGATCCGTTTTTGTCTCATCCGAGATCCGTTTTCTGTGAGGTCACAAAGGTCTAAAAGTTGTTGTGGTCCTTCCTGAAGAGTTGACGAAATTCTCATGTGACTATCATTACAGGAGGCTGTACAGGCATGCCTGTACAATTCAAAGCATCATTCTCCAAAAACAAATAATGCCAAATGGTGTCATTAAATGGTGTATAGAAGTGGAAGATCTAAGAAACAAAACATAGTTAACCCATAAGAGCCCAAATCCATTTTTACTGTCAGGAAAACTATGGCAGAGTCAGTGTTGAACTTTAACAGGAACTTTCCTGAGTGTGTAAAGGGGCAGTTTTGAAATATATATTTTGGAATGACTATTAATTAGTTTTATTTTAATTCCTCATTTCAAACATTTCACCTACAAATTGAGAACTAATTACAGGTTTAACACAGGTATTTTTATTAAAGTAAGTTACAGCTGCTGCGGCGTGTTCTCTCCTCTACAAGACAGATATGGATATCCAATATAAGATCAATATTCAGAGTGGTGCAGGTCGTCCAATATCTCAGGAACTCTCAATTGTTTAGTTGTATCTTCTTTCTCTTCCTGTAGTCCTACACTGACTACATAATGTCAAATGTGGCTTAAAAAATTAAGCCTGTGCTAGAGCTTTCTCTAGTGCAGTGGTGTCAAACATAAGGCAGGAGCAGAAGCAGTCGGCAAAGACTCCAATCTGGCCCACTGGATGGCTTTGGAAAATTTGAAGGAGAACAGAAATTTTGGACTCTTTTTCATAAGTTTTACAGCTTTTCCAAATGAGAAAGATCTCCCTGATGGTTATTCACAGTTGTCTCAAGACGCTTTACATTTTAAGCTAAAGACCCCTACAATAATACAGAGAAAACCCCAACAATGAAACCACTCCCTATAAGCAAGCACTTTGTTGACAGTGGGGTGAAAAAACTCCCTTTTAACAGGAATTGTCAGACAAATATCATGGCTTACAGTGAGGAATCAGCTGACACAAGATGTTTGTGCTTTAGTTTTAGTAATTGGTAAAATTATAGTTTTTTTAATTGGTTTATAATTTAACACGCCCAAGATGCTGGAGTGACTTCTTCCACTCATATTTCTTCCAACAAGAAATCTGAGCCATAGGTCCCCAGAGTGAAACAGTTCCCTCAGTTTTCCAGTGGATATGCATTGCTCCCTTTACTGAGAGACATGCTTAGCATTCTGACGACCAAGTCACCAGCAGTGACATGTTCAGGGTAAACCCACTGCTAGATAAATATTTAAAAACTATAATATTTAAATATAATAATATTTAAAAACTATAAAAGTATCTTTCAAATTAAGTATCATATGTTCATTTTGGCCTTGCAGTTTTCCCATTTTTCAAACGGGTGGAAATTTTGTAAATAGAAGGGATATTAACCTCACCTAAACCCTAACCCTGATCCTTCATGGGTTGCCACTGACATGGTGGATGCTGAAAGGTGAATTGTTAAACTCTTTAAATGATCGCTCATTTACGATGCTTTCCATGGCATACGGGGCACAATCGGATGTTTCTACAATACATATTATTTAAAAAAACACATTCACTCTCTCCGGTCTCTCTCTGCTCTCTCTTTCCCCTCGCTGAGCAGGAAGGAGCTTCTGCCTGAGGCTTCTTCCTGTTAAAAGAGAGTTTTTCCTTCCCACTGTTGCCAAGTAATTGCTCATAAGAAGTCATCTGATTGTGTACTTTCTCTCTATCATTTTAGGGTTGTAACTTACAGTATAATGTCTCTTGAAGTGACTGTTGGTGTGAATTGGTGATATATAGATAAAGTTGAATTGAAATGAATTGCAGGACTGGTTTGTACTGCACGGTGGATAAAAAGGAGCAGAGATCTTCATGACTGTTTACATGACACTATGTAAATGCATATAAACATTATTTTTTTATACAAACAGTAATGTTGATTTTGACTCTAACAGATGAATCTCATGGGAAACAAAAGTGAATCAAATCTATTGCTTGGTTGCACAGGCTGTCGATGCAGTGATGCCATTAAATCTTTTACTCACTGACAGAACTAAATATCTGCTTTAGAAAAGCTTTCTTCCTAGGGTGTTACTTTATTGTTGTTACAACACCCCCTGACTGATTTAACCATTCTAACCCTTTGTTTTATTCCGGGATAAAAGCTGTGGTTGATGGGCAGTGTTTTCAGATCATCATCTGGCTGTAGGATAAAAATGAGAATTAAGGAATTACTTTCTGTCTGTACACTTCTGCATGCGTCTCACTGCTGCCACCATCTGTGCCAGTTACAGAAGCTGCAAACATAACTAGGGCATCATATGATCTCCTCTATGTTTCACTGACAAGCTGGAATGACTTGGATTGTGGGCACATCCTGTGTCTCTCCACACTATCTGACATGTCTTTGTTTCTTTTAAATCAACTCTTTGAATTCTTGCTGCAGTTTACAGGTCTACAAACTCATTATGGTTGTCACATTGGCACTATCTGGATCTGTTTATCTTTCAGGAATTTACCTTAACTAATAATAACAACTGAGTTTAATTGTTGTTAACTGAAAATACGCTGTCACTGTCCTCAAATTCTCTTCATTTATCCAGCAAAGAACAGCCTGTAGTTGTCCAGTAGCACCACCTTGTGTTCACCTGTGTTACTGCTTCTTCTCCTTGGTATCGTGTCCCCCAAGAGCAGCATTATAGTAAAAGTCCACAAAAAGACTGGAACTTTTCCCCCCACAATTTCAGTAGTTTATTTATTCATTAATTGATCAATTATTCAATCAGTTTTATGCCTATGGCAGTCACAGTACATTCAATTTCTCCTTGTATAACAGTGTAGACAAATCCCACAAAATATCACATCTCATACAAAATCTAAACTCATCTTTTATAAAACATTTAGACGTCATCTACAGTTGTTTTTCTTTATTTTTATTTTAAGAGCTCCGTTGTTGTTGTTTTTTTAAACATCATAAAACTCACTGAGAAAAATGAGAACATCTGTTAAAATACATATATTATTTATTTTTTCTTTATTACAATATTTAAAATAGCTTCATTTACCACAACTAAACACACAGTAATACTTCTGCCATTGAGGGAGGAGGAGGGGAAGGTTGGAAGTGTAACATCTACAGCGATACATCCATCTGAAATCCCTGCAGGTGGGCCCTGAATTCCTCTCCTCGGTGTCTCTTTTTGCTCTAACACGCTGACAGGTGAACAGAGGTTGAGATGGTTGTACCATTATTCTATTCACCCACTTGTAGAGGTAGAAAAAAATTTGACTGGCATCTGTCTCTTCACTCATATACAAGCGTAACCCCATTGATGGTGCTCAGCAAGCACCTGCTTTAGAGGTTCAGTGCTTGACTTAAGGACACTTGGACACACCCAGCCCTCTGCTTCTCTACTGCTGTCCTCTATGAGCACTTTAAAGTGGCATTTGTTTGCTTGGACTTGGATAGAGAGCACACATAGCCAGTAAATCTGTGGATTGACTTATTCAAGCTAAGTAACATACGACTTGACTGGCAATAGATTTCATTAAGACATTTCCACACTCCCCCAAAAGACTTTTACAGCCTTTTGGAATTGCCATCCCCACTGAACGCCTCATTTGGCATGTTGAATCACAGCCAAATTAAAAACTCCTGCAGCCTGTGAGACTGTTCACATTAGATGCGCAGTAATATCTAATACTGCAAGATAAAAATCAAGGATTGGTCCTTTTTAGAAGCCAGGATGAATTCAAACTGTCCTTGACATCAGTAAAATGGCAAGCAGCCATCCACCATTGGCGACCTACATCACATGGTGTGACATCAGTTACTCTACATTAAAATTATATTAAAACCAGACTCGCATGTAAACCAGAATGGGACATAGTAGCTCATCCACTTCACGGTCCATAACAATCCTCATTTTATTGTAATGTGCGAAGCTTATAAGATAGCAACAAGTCAATCACAGCCCTACAGCATTCCCAGCTTTACTCTTCCTTTTCACTTTAACAGGGACCATCATTTAGAACATGAACTGGCATAGGCTGATCGGGACAGTGTTTACTGAGATCATAGGCTTAAACAACAGACTTCTACTGGACTTCTTTTTGCAACTAGAGGACTTGCTCACAGCTAGCCATAGGGAAGAATGCAAGTTTCTGGTTGTCCAAAATAAACATCAGTGATTTAGAGCCATTCTGTTCACAATGCAATGAATGGTGTCCCAACCAAAAGCCTTACAAAGGCTGCTGGGTTGCCTTCCTATATCCATTTACTGTATGGAGAGTGCTTACCAATTTTTTTTTTGACCACCTTTCATAAAAATAAGAAAACAGATATTTTAGATATCTGTCAAAAACATGTTTAAAACTAAAAATGTGAGTGTTATTTATTATTGAATTCATGTTTTTATATTCAACTTTGAGCCGACATTGGACTTTAGTGGGAAGTCAGACATTAATCAAGTGTAACATTCAACCACTAAAACTAATTTTGTACTTCAATACAAGCAAATAATTCTAATAATTTTGTTTATTTATCTTAATACAAAAATAATAATGATGTGCTTTTTATTTTATTTTTTGGATTTATGTATAACAGTAAATTTGAAAGTTCATAGATAATGACAATAATTATATTCTAGTATTAAAAATATGATTTGGATTAAATAGGCTGCACAAACTGGTGGATTAAGCATTACAGAAACATAAAAATGTTGGTAATTACTGATACTCTTAGCAAGCTGTGGCATAAATCTTACATTGGGCGATGGTGTAGGTTTGGATCCATCTTTGTCTAATATTAAAATATTATATTAATATTTTAATATTAAAACTTGACTGATGATCTGAAACATGTAAGTGTGACAGATATGCAAAAGGATTAAAAATCAGGAAGGAGGGAAATACTTTTTCATGTCTCTCTCTCATACATACAGTGCTGAATTCTTACAAAGGCTGCCAAACAAAACAAACTAACATATCTGTAACATTCAGCGGTGTAAGCACCACCCTGAAAGTTTCAAAACCAGTGCTTACTCAGTACCACTTTAGCTCAGAGGTGACCACATACCGCAAGGCAGGAGAGCAGTGGCCCAAGTAGAGTGGTCTTCTAGATTTTCACATATTTTATGGACCTTTTTACTACTGGTCACATACTTAGGCAGTATTTTGTGACATGTTCAAGGTCTATCTTCTTTATTTTTTTTCAATTCAATTCAATTTTATTTATATAGCGCCAAATCACAACAACAGTCGCCTCAAGGCGCTTTATATTGTGTAGTAGATCGTACAATAATAGATACAGAGGAAACCCAACAATCATATGACCCCCTATGAGCAAGCACTTTGGCGACAGTGGGAAGGAAAAACTCCCTTTTAACAGGAAGAAACCTCCGGCAGAACCAGGCTCAGGGAGGGGCGGCCATCTGCTGCGACCGGTTGGGGTGAGAGAAGGAAAACAGGATAAAGACATGCTGTGGAAGAGAGACAGAGATTAATAACAGGTATGATTCAATGCAGAGAGGTCTATTAACACAAAGTGAGTGAGAAAGG